>APFE031720994.1:61121-86937 GCA_000404065.3 Pinus taeda | reverse complement strand
TAAACATATTTTTAATTAAATATTTACAAATATTCAATTCTTATTATATTATTAAATTAATCTAACTAATTTTCAATTCAATATTATTTTAATTAAAAATATTAATAAATTAAAATAAAACATAATAAAATAATAATAAATTTACTCAACTAATTTTTAAACTGCTAATTCATAACAGTTATTTCCTCACTACTAACTTTGGAACAAATGCATCCTTGCTATTTAAACATTTTGACTGACTGGCTTTTTCACCTTTGTCCTAATGATGAACCACATTAAATGGTTCGAAACATTATTTCCTCATTGCTCTGGAACACATGCATCCTTGCTATTTAAACATTTTGACTAACTAGTTTTTTCCCCTTTGTCTTAAACCACATTAAGTGGTTCAAATAATTAACCAAAAACTCATGATGTATAAAAAATTTATCAAAACTAATATAGAACACAAAAATCTAAAATCAAACAACATGACTTTCAAAAATATATTAGGTAATCATGTTAGACTCCATCAAAAATCACCATCAATTCTAAAAAATAAGATAATTCTACTTTATATACATGCTCTCAAATAATGTACTACTCTTCTAAACATGTCTTTCTTCAAATATTTATAGATTTCAGGAAACCCTACTCACCTAAACCATTATTAAACAAGAAAAATGTTATTAATATAATATTATTAATATTATAGCTTTTAGGAAACCCTACTCACCTAAACAAATATTAAACCATTTATATTCGTTGTGTTTTAACTAGTCAAGATTTGGTTACGGTTCAATTCGATATGATATGGTTGCAATTACCAAAAAGATGGGCATTCATCTTATTGTTTTTAATATTTTCCGTTGATGAATAAAGATAACCTTGATGTGGTATCTCTGGCCTAAGCTATGGTAAAAACTATGGTAAAATGAGTATTGCTTAGAAACAATATATTAATTTTATGTTAATTACATTAAATATTATTTAATTCAAATATTACAATAATAATTTTTAATATTTTATTTAGAAGAATTTTTTTTCTATGTAAATTAATATTTAATTTGATATATTTTATGTTTTAGAACTAATGAGTCATAATTTTAGAAAAGTTATGGATAAGTGATATTTTGTCCATAGAGCAAAAGCAGATCTACTTTGAAAAAATATAAGAGGTTTATGGATGATTTTATTGAGTGATTTTAGAATTTAGAAAAATATAATTTATGGAGTGATTTATGGATGACTTATGGATGATTTTAGAATTTAGGAAAAATCTAATTTATGGAGTGATTTTAGAATATAGGAAAAAACTTATTTATAGAATGATTTATGGGCGATTTATAGAATGCTTTTAGGATTTATAAAAGCTATTGCATTTTCTTAATTCTATTTATTCTAAGTCTATGGGAGAATATGAGAACTAATGACAAAATACATGTAGAATCAAGCCAAGAGAGAGGAAGGAGTTTTTCTAATAAGTATATATACAAAGTTGATTGAATGAAAATGGCTCTGGTGGGGAACTCAACACAGAATTGCTACATTTCTTACTTGGCCACTATTGGCTATAGTAGTGTGGTAGACATGATCGATTCTGCATAGAATACCACATGAGTCTCATTGGGTTAAGGGATTCCAAGCATGCATTAAAATATAAGTAACTATGCTCTTTGAAAATTATTGTGTTTGCATATGGTGCGTGAAGAAATAAGAATCAAATTTATTTGCTTGAAAATTTCCATCTAATAAAGAGTCGAGATCATTTTCTTGAGAAAACCTTCATGAAATTTTGTGCATAGATAAATAAGTGTTTTGTTCATTGAATTCTTAAAATCTTTCATGTGCATTAAATTCTTAAAAGATTATCATGGCTAAATAATTGTGTAAATTGCATGAGTTAATGAAAATTAGGGTCCAAATATGTCTTTGTATCTCTGAAATGGTGATACATGTGTAAAAAATTAAATAGGATTTTGTAAATGATCTAGTTCTCCACAAAAGCCTCTTTCAAATTTGAAAAAATTATTTTCAAATTCTCCAAAACTGTGCCCAAAATTGATGGTTAAAACAGAAAATTATTTAATATTTAAATCTGGAAGAATGGGCTACAAAGATTCATTTCAATCTTCCAAACCATGTCGCCTACGTAATAACTGAGAGGCTTTTTTAATCAACCCGTTCCCAACAAAAACCACTTTTTTTTTCAAAAAATCATTTCCAGATGTTCAAAAACCCTGCCTAGAGTTGATGACTAAAATAGGAAAAACATAGTAAAATAAAGAGTTGGCATATGATTTGTCAGCACGATAAGAATAGTTGTTTATGTACATATAGAGATAACTATTGGAGGGAGGGAGGATGGAGAAGTTGGAAACTAGGGCTCTGTCTATCTACAGGGATTTGAACTCGCAACTCCTGTTTGAGTTCGATAATCCTCTACCTGCATCTTGAGGCTTTTTTTCTGTACTAGGTATTTTATCATTAGTGCTCTTCTTGGAAGCTGACAGGTCGAACATTGGAGTGGGTTTTGTCTTCCAGGTATCGAGGTGTTTTCATATGGATCCTGGTCAACACTCACATGCCGACATAGATGAAGAGATCATGGATTACTCCACTGACCCTTTTGAAGTCATCCCGATTTGGACAGAAACACCACCTCAGGTGCCCACAATGGATCCACCGGCAGCAGAAGAGCTATCGATCTCACAAGTAGCAGAAGTTAGGGTTTTTTCAAAAGATGGTTTTGAAAACCCTAGTTCATATGCATATGTTAATCCTATCTTGATGGTCAACCATCTCTAGGGTTTCAAAATTATGGGGTATCTGAGGATCCGCTTTCTCAGTCACATTTCGTACTTTTGGTCCCATCGCCTTCATCATTAAAATTCCTAACATATTATATCAATCTATGTTCATCTTTGGCTCTCTCTGAGGGATTTTTCTATCAGGGAGGAATATTGGAACAAGCAGCTTTCATCTCATATCTGGGCCCATCTAGAGCTCCCTCTCACTCTATTGTAGGACAGATCCACCCTGCTGAAGTTGTGAACATCTTTAAGGGTCTTCATATTTTCGGTCCTGTATAGACACCGGACTTCTTTGAAGGTCCTTCGGTCAATCCCTCAGACTGATTGCAGCTGAAAGCTAGGGCCAACCCTTCATTGAACTCACCCTCTCAAGATCCTACTACAACGGAAGGTGCACCTCAGAGGAAACTTGAAAAGAAAACCAAAAGTACCAAAATCAAAGAAAAATAAAGGATGCTCGTGTTAGGAGAGGTTATTTGGTTGGACAAAGTTATGGACATAGTGGACAATGTCTTATTTGGAAGGGTTCATGGCAGAGAATACACCATGGTGCGTCTGAATAAATGGGTGGTCGAAATCTAGGGGAAAATACTTGATTCCTTACCATTAGTAATGACCATGACTAGGGGTTGGTTCGCCCTATGGTTCCATAAACCTGAACAAGTGACCTAGGTTCTATCAAAATACTGGCACATTGAAATGATGTCAGTCTTACTGAAACGATGGTCCTCATTATTTGATCTAGAGCATGAACAATTGGGAGCAGGACCAATTTGGGTCAGAATGTCTAGACTTCTTCTTCAATTATGGACTGAAGATGTGTTCAAATGTGTTGAAAATGGTCTAGGGGTGTTCTTGGACTATGAAAAATCTTTCCAAGAATCAAGTAAGATGGCATATGCTCACATTCTGGTACACCTGGACACTCGGGAAGGTTTGGTCGAAAGCATAAGATTGCAATGGCAGGGTAATATACGTCTTCAAAAACTAGACTACGAGGGGGTCCCTTTCTAGTGCCATAGATTCCATGAGGTTGGTCATACTTATAAGGATTTCCCCCTGCTAACCAAATATAAACCAAGTGGAGAATCGGCGACTTCTACCTTGATGAACCAGCTGCCTCAAAATCCATCGCCTCTAAAAACAAAATGCCTCAAACGAGACAAAGAGAAGAACATCTCTGATGCTCGCCCTCCATCTCCTATCATCACTAGAGCCCGTGCAGCTGTAGTAGCATCCTCTTCAGGTATTGCTTCTTCCCTTCCTCCCCTTAAACCTTTCAGTGTGCATATATTAGATGATTCTAATAGTTATCATCATACTGGGTTCATTTCTTCTAGGAGTTTTTATGGATCTATCTCATGTGCTCTAGCCTTTGTCCCTAATTATTTTCTAACCCTTTCCCCATCTATCCCTTGTACCACCCTGGCCCCTAATACTGATAGAGGGGAAGCCTCTTCCGAATCCAACTCTAGCCATAAATAGTTTTTGAGGTCATTATCTAAACAACCTGTTACCATGGGGTGTAGACTTGGACAGTCTTTCCCTCCCAAATTGAACAAACCTTTCTGTCGAAAATAATCTTATATTTCTAAGGCCATTCATAAGGTCGCATGGATGTTGCTGAAGGTATGAATTTATCACTTGAAAGGTTTCATAGAGAAAAAGGAAACCCGTATATGGTATCCTGATGAAGTGCATCTCTTTTAATTGTACGGGACTGGCTAACCCTACCAAGAACTAGACTTTAGGAGACTACTAGATTTAGAAAATATTGATGTAATTTTTTTACAAGAAACACTTGGGAGTAGCGATCAAATCTTCTCACTTCTTGAAGGAATTAAACCTAGATGGACCTTCCATGAATTAGATGTTCAAGGTAGATTTGGGGGAATAGTAGTAGGGTTTGATGGAAGAACCATGAAGTTATTAAATGTTTTGGGGAGGAGTGGAGTTATAATGGCAGATATTTTCTCTGAATATTTAGGAATGGAACTTCGATTTGTGAATATATATGGAACTTGTCATAGGTGTGAAAATTTCTGGGAAAATCTCACGAGATCCTCATTTTTGCAGGCAGACAATGTCATCATTAGAGAGAATCTCAATTTCTCCATTAGTCATGTAGAATCATGGTTTAATAATGCCCAAATCGATGCCCTCTCAAACTTCTTTGTACAATTTCTGGAGGATCACCATTTAATAGATATATCTGTGGCACGATTACTTCCAACTTGGAGAGGAGAAATAGGAGAACAGGGAATGTTATGCTCACAAGGCGCCTTGATAGATTCCTCATCAAGGATGCATTTGTGAAGATCAGACAATGGGTTGCCTCTGGTGGGATTTCAGATCACTCACCCATTTACCTTGAGATTGTCGGTGCCTCTGCTAAACCAAAATCCCCTTTAAAATTCAATTCGACATAGTTGAGAGATGAGGGTTATCACTGTATGGTTAAACACACATGGCAGGAGACTACTATGTCTGAAGATCAGTCAGTGGCAGCATATTTTGCTGAGAAGCTTAACCTTCTTAAGAAGAAGACAATCTCTTAGGAAAAAGAAAATAAAAAGAAGGATGATGAAGCCCTAAAAAATATTGAAGATACTTTGGCTAGGTTAGAACACCCTGGGGGAGGAGGATTTGATTCCGCATAGAGAAAAGAACAAGTCAATAAAATCAAAATTGATCATCTTAGACCTTTAAAAGACAGTGAGGAAAGAAGGCGACTCAAGAGCAGAGCCATCTGGCTACAAGCGAGAGACGAGAATATGAAATTTTTCAGCAATTTGCCAAAGGGAGGAAATCGAACAACATTATTTTTTCGTTGGAAGACGATGAGAGGTCTGTGGTTCAATATTTCAACGATCTTGCCAACCTGGGTATATCACATTTTGAACACTTATTTAGAGCCCCACATGAGGCATCACTGACTAATACCATCAGAATTGTTGGCCTATTCCCCAAATTTGTGGATGAGGAAGCAGCATAAGCTCTCAATGCACCTGTGACCATGGGGGAACTTGAAGCAATTCTAAAATGGTTTAAAAAATACAAGATCTGAAGGTTGGCTTGTAGAAGTTTACCTGACATTTTTTGAACTGCTTGGGCATGATCTCCTTAAGCTTATTAAGTAATTCTGAAGGAGTGGTAGGATGTATGATGCCTTCAGTGCCACCTTTATCATCTTGATTCCAAAATCAAATAACCCTCGCACTTTTAATGACTTCTAACTCATTTCTCTTTGTAACTGTATTTACAAGATCATAGCCAAAATCATTGCAAACCACATAAATCCTATATTATCCCAACATATCTCACCAGAAACATTTTCCTTTCTCAATAACTGTCAGATATATGAAGCTATTGGGACTACTCAGAAAGGTCTTCACTCTCTTAAAATCCACAAACTGAAGGGCATGATCTTCAAAATTGATCTCTCCAAGGCCTTCTATAGAACTAGTTGGTTGTACCTCAGAATGTTGCTAACCCATATGGGTTTTCCACATGATTTCATTATGTGGATTATGTGCTTCCTTTCATCATTTTCCTACAGTATTCTCATTAATGGTTCAGCTTATAATTTCTTTCATGCTGAGCACAGCTTACTATAGGGATGTCCACTATCTCCCCTTCTTTTTCTCTTGGTCATGAAAGGACTAAGTAGATTAATCATCGAGGAGAATAATCATGGGAGAATAAAAATAATCAAAATTGAATACAATTTTATTTTATCTAACTTTCTATTTGTGGATGATGTACTTATATTTCTAAATGGATCTCTTGGTGACTCCGCCTCCTTTAATATCATTCTTAACCACTTTTGCAAGGCTACCAAAATGGCTATCAATCAAGAGAATTCCTCCATGAATTCATTAGGATGTTCTCAATATGAAATTGGTTATTCCATTCAGATATTTCCTTTCATAATTTTGGCCTTTGATGAAGGCCTCAAGTACCTGGTATTTTGCCTCAAATCCAATTCATATAAAATTGTTGACTAGTCATAGTTAGTGGCCAAGATATTAAGGAGAATTAACATATGGCATCATCATTGGCTCTCTCATAATGGGTGACTCGTCCTTATCAAATCAGTATTAGAAACCACTCTGGTATGTTGGATGTCGATGGCATGGATCCCTAAAGGTATTTTATCCATACAACAATTATGTTGCAGGTTTCTCTAGCGTGGACGTATGGAAGGCCGAACTTTCGCATGGGTTGCATGGGAACATATAGCACTACCAAAAAATTGGGGTGTATGGGGGATGAAGAACCTTGAATGTTTCTCCAAGGCCCTAGCTGCAAAATTGGGATGGTAGATCCTCACCTCAACCAGTGTTTGGACCACACTCGTCATTAGGAAATACATCAGCCCACAGAACATAATTGATTGTATTTGGCACTCAAATTGGAATAGAAAGGACATATCAACCATCTGGAGATCTGTTTTGAACTCTATCTCGTATATTCATTCAGGACTTGCCTGGAAGGTGGGATCTGGAGACAAGGTGTGAATCAGTCTAGATTCCTGGTCAGGGAATGGGAATGATCACCTACTCTCGCAAGAACTTATCCAAACTCTAGTCATTTGATAGATGGACCCTGAATCAAGTAGTGGATCCTGACAGTACGATTATCTTTGCACAAGCCTATAAATCTACTCATGGTCTATGGATCCCAAAATCGTGGCATCAGAAATGGAACTACTTCATCAATGCTTTATCTGAAGCCATGTGAGAATATAGGATCGGGATGATGAACTTTCTTGGGTCATCTCCAAATCAGGTATCTACTCCCCAAAGGATGGTTATCCTTACATATATGTCGATCATGAGCCTCAAAATTATGTTTGGTGGTGGTGTATGCTCTGGAAATTAAAATCCCCACCAAAGACCAAGTTGCTTATGTGTTGTTTACTTTGTAACAAATCCCCCATAGAATATAACTTGCATAAGCAGTTATTTCAGGGTACCATTTGGTGCATCTATTGTAAGAATGACATGGAATCCATTGATCATATTTTTCTTGATTGTCCTGTGGAAATAGATTTATGGAATCGGGTATATCAATCATTTAATATCTCTTTGATATGGGCAGGAGCATCGCTCCAAGATTCCTAGGAAGATTGGTGGAATAACGTTAATCTACATAAACTTCACAATATTCCTTTATTGGTATGCTGGTGTATTTGGATTGGTCGGAAAAAATGTATTTTTCACGACTCTGCCCCCATCTGGACGTTATTTGTTCCTCATATCACAGCCTTTATAATTTTTTGCCGGATCAAGATCCTTGACAGCAGCACAAGACCATTGTGGCCAAAAATATAGACAAAACCATACCTTGGGCCTACTTCGGAGGCTCGGCTCAGCAAAATGGTTGTGGAGGGGGGGAGGGGGTGTTGTATTATATTTACATGATTAGCACTACTAAAAAATGCATATTTTCTTAGGACGCAACAAAAATAAGTTTTATGAACTTAACAATCTTCACCATATTTTGATTTATGCACTTGAGAAAGGCATCTATCATATCCAAGTATTTGGAGATTCACATATAGCCATTAATTGGTTCAATATGTAAGTTGAATGCCACATGTGAATGCCACATCCACACACTTAGGAATTTATTGGATGAAGTACTTTCACCAAAATCTCACTTTGATTATATCTTTGCTCGCCATATTTACGAGCAAAGGAATCATTTTTCTGACATCCTTTCCAAGAAGGCAGCACAACAACCTCATGGTTATTTGATGATCCAAGAGCACAATGGTCATCATTTTTACCAATTTTTCCATAGGCCATTTACTGAGCAGCACCAACAGGGGGCAACATCGCCCTGATTATTGCAGTTTTGATCCTAGACCTTTTTTGATGTTCATATGTATCTTTCTATATCGATCTTATACTATATACTTTTCATGTTTGTCATAGCTACTCTGTAAGAATACTAGATACAGCACTGTACAGACCATCATAGACTTTTCAGTATGTGGCAAGGCCAAGAATTTTGGCATATGCTTCATTGAAGCATGTACAATATGTAATTTTCAATATTTAATATAATGAAAATTACGACTTTTCCTTGGGGAAAAATATAGAGATAACTATTGTGCTAATGTTATTGAAAAGAATTAAAATAATTGCATGCACAAACAAATAACTATTAAGTTTGATATTTCTTGAAAAGAGATAAGTTATTCGCATGCACAACAATAGAACAATTATGTTGATAATTCTTGAAAAGGAGTTAAGTTATTTCATTTTTAAAAAATTACCAAGGATGTTCTCATGATGCATATGTGTTAAAATTTTAAAGAGAAATATTGGACTCTTAAGGAGAATATGTGCTTATATTCATAGGAATAATATCTAGTATATTTTATCTACTAGAAATGAATAGGTGATTTTACATGCATGAAAATTGTGCATCGTGTAGAAAGAGATAAGTAACTTTTTTGAGAAAAAATTCACGTAAAACCTTTGCATAAAAGACAATTGGTTGTGTTATCTGAAAATGATTTGTTATTCATGCTATTTCTTAAGGAAATATTACAAGTTTGTCTGATGTGTGAAACGATAGAAAAAGATTTGTACTGCATGCTAAATAGATAGTGAGTTAGATAGTTTTTGAAAAAAGAACAATTAGTGTGTTAAATTCCTTGGAAAATAAATAAATAATATATATATTATATTATATATATATATATATATATATAATATATATATAATATATATATATATTATATTATATATGCATCTAGGAAGTATGTTTTGGGTTAGAACTCTTCAAAAAGAAGAGAAGAGAAAAGCATGTCCTTGTATGCATTATTGGATTAGATTCTTGGAGAGGAAAACGGGTAATCACATGCTTTACTGTGTTAATATTCCTTTGGAAAATTCTTTAGAAAAACATATACACTTGCATGCATGGAAAAATATAGTTTTGGTATTATATTTCTAGAGAAAGGGAGGTTCAATCTGATAATATTGATTGTGTTAGCCTTCTTTTGGGAAAATAATATGGATTTGCACACCTAAAGGGATTAGCATTGGGATAGATCTTTTGGTAAGAGGAAAATGTCTCTTTTTATGCATGAAAAAATAAATGTTATGTGTTTGACCCCTTGGAAAGGAAATGTGTTTACTTTTCTATGCAATATTTTAGTTACTTTCCTTTAAAAAGAAATATATGTTTCACATGAAATAATAACAAGCTATCATGTTATTTTATGTTGGAGAGGACAACTAGTTGCATGCAAGAAATTATAACTATTATGTTAACTCTGTTTGGAATAGAGCTTGCATTTTTATATATAATAGCCATGGTGAATAGCTCTCTTGTGGAAAAGATGTTTTGAGAAAAGAACATGCATTCAGATATATAGGTATAAAATATATTGCAATAATCCCTTTGGAAAAGAAAATATAATAGTAGGAACAAAGGAAATTACTTGTTGGGCTAGTTCTCTTGAAATCTTGTTATGCATTTGCATACACAAAAACAATGTCTAGTATGTTAGCTTTCCTTTGGAAATAATATGAAAGTGCACGCAAGATTATGTTAGTGTTTTGTTGGAAAGAATTTGACACTTGTTAGTGATTTTCTTGTTACAAATGCATGTGTAATAATGTTAAAGAAGGCATTTATTCACATTCTATTTATGTTTTATGCATGCAGACAAATAGATGTTGAAGTGTCACTAATAAAGATTTATTATTGGTTTATCAATATTTTATCTAATCATGATATGAAGTGTGTTGATGATAGCAATGGCAGGAAGGGATGATGACTTGTGCAAAGAATAATTCATGTTTAACATTGTGGCAGATAAAGATTTGTTGGTCCATGTAGATTGATGAATTCCAACTGCAGTACAATACACTGATGGAAACAGTTAGACCAAAAAGACATAGAGATTGAGGATTTGTGGGTAAATGATATCGTGTTTATTGTAATAGCTTATAGCTAGTTATGTTGAATTTAAGATGATTTTTCTATGTAATATTTTTTGAAATTGGTCAAGGGATGGACTCCCTTACAACCATTGAGTTAGAGCTGAACACCCTCATGAGTATTTAATAATAAAATTAAAGGTTTGTTGGTTTTCACCCTATGGGGTTTCCAAGGTATATCAATGTCTAATGATGTGATTGTTCATTGTGCCATTTTTATTATGTTAATTATTTTCATGATATGATACTTATATTATCAAGTTTGTGATTTACTAACCAAGTTAAAAGAATCATGGAATCGATACATAGTTATAGCAGGAAATCTATGTTAATATGCTACAATAATGGAAATTAATGGTTGTGTAACTCACTATGACTTTACTAAATATTTCCCTATGTAATGATGATGGTTATTCTAATGATCATTGAGGGAATGTAGAAAGTAATTTAGAAAGTTACACATTGGTAAAATGCCGAAAAAAATTCCTAACTCCATGCATTTTCCTGCGAGGTTACGGGGGATTTTACACCTGATGATACAAGTACTCGATCGTTAAAAGAAAGGAAAAATCCTCTTGTATGTGGGGGTAGATCCTAAGAGAATATGACTCGCAATTCTATAAATTTATCCTTGCAAATATTGAAGTCAATTATTACAACAATGTGGATGTGCATGCCAAGAATCAGACAAGTGATTTGTAGTAAACATATAATCGACAAGTGCATCTGGACATGACTATAGTTTTGAAGTATACTTATTGTATATATGGTTGAGGAATTCAATAAAGAAGAGACTTGCAATCAACCAGTTTTTGTGCACTTTCTTATTTCCCACTCATCTGAGGAAGATATTAAACTTGCACTCGACGTGATAGAATAAACGAAATGAATGGAAATTGGATAGATGCTTTTGTTATCTATATATATATATATATATATATAGAGAGAGAGAGAGAGAGAGAGAGAGAGAGAGAGAGTCCAGATCCCTGTGTAAGAAGATAGATGAGTCGCGATCGTGATTTCATTCATACAAGTAACATGTCAAAGTGTTGTTGTTGGGCTCTCGAACAACATAAAAATAGAAATACATTGGATCAAAACATTTCCAATGATTCCACTGCATTGTTATCTGGAGAAAAGAAGATGAGGAGTCATTATAGAAGTGGTCACACAATGAATTCTAGTCATTAAAAATATAAGTTATTTGTGTGTGAATTATTGAAAAGATTGCATGGCTAAATTAATCATGTGAATTACATGGTTTATGTGCATAGAAGTTAAGACAACCTTTTTATGAACAAAAGATGGGTTATCTATGATATTCTCCTGAAAAGAAAGATTGAGAACCTTGCATATAGAAAGATAGAGAAACCATGTTATGTTCATGAGAAATATTATATGAGAATCATGTGCATAGAAAGACAAGTAGCCAGATTCTCTTTGAAAATAATATTTGATCATTTTAATTGTTTCTTGAAAAAGAATGTGTGTTATTACGCGCAGAGACAATAGTTAATTTTTCTAAGTTTCTTGGAAAGGAATATATATTGCATGCAGGAAAAGAATAATTAATGTGATAGATTTCTTGGAAAAGAAATACATATTGCATGCAAGAAAAGAATAATTATTGTGTTGGATTTCTTAGAAAGAAAATATGTATTTGCATGCAGAAAAGATTAGTTAATGTGTAAGATTTATTTTGGAAAAGATTATGTATTTGCTTGCATGCAATAATAATAACTATTGTGTTAGGTTACTTTGGGAAAAGAATACGTAATTTCATGTAGAAAGATAGATGAGGGGCTAGTTTCTTTTGGATAAAATTTATGTAATTGTGGATACCAAGATAATAGATGTTGTGCTAGTTTTCTCTAGAAAATATGAATAGTTGTGGTGTTAAAGAAAAAATAGGTATTATGGTGTTATTTTTGGAAGGATTTCCCTCTTCTTGTGCAAAGAGATGGTGATACCTATGGAGTTTCTTTAAAATACTACTGTGTTCTTGTGGGTAGAAGTAGAATGTAACTATTTCCCTTTCTTGGGATACATGTGAAGTAGGGATAAGTGAGCATGCCTTGATATTATGTAAGTATTTTACCTTGTGTAGGTGAGTTATGGATGGAAAGACATATCTCATAACCATAAATATATAAAGATAAACATATATGTTTTGGTAGTTATGTACTTTTATTCAATGCATGTGCAATGTTAATAAAGGCGCATGTCTCAATACTGTGTATATCTATGCACATGAAAAAATATTTGAAGTATAACTAGTAAGAGATTTATTATTTGATGTCAGAGTTTGCTAGCAGTAGAAATTGCAAGAAATGATTGTAACTCATGTGAATGATGGATTATATTTAACATTATGGCAGGAAAAGAACTAGTGGTCCATTCAGATTGAAGGAATTTCAACCATGGGATAATCCACTAAAGGAAACAACCAAGCCACAAAGACATAATGTTTGAGGATTTTTGGGTAAATGATATCATGATTAATGTAATATCTTCTAGCTAGCTATGTTGTAGTTAATATGATATTTATTTGTAATATTTTATGACAATAGTCAAGGGATGGACTCTCTTACATCCATTGAGTGAGGGGTGAACACCCTCATGAGACGTTTAATAAAATTAAATGCTTGTTGGTTTTCCCTTCAAGGTTTCTAGGGTATATCGGTGTCCATTGATGTGTTTTCCTATTATGTCATTTTAATTATGTTGCTTCCTTGCAAGATGTGACACTTCAATTATCAAATATGTGAATAACTAGCCTAATTAAATGAATGATGAGAATGATGTAGGTTTATAATAGGGATATTTATTTTAATGTGTTGCATCAATGGTTATTATGTTATGTTAATTTCTATCTCATTTCTAAAGTTACTCTTTGTAATGGTGATGATTTTTTCTTATGGTTAGTTAAGGAATATGGAATAAGTGATTTAGAATATTACATGCTAGTAAATTTTGTCAAAACTTTATAATCTTATGTATTTTTGCACGAGGTTTACCGAGAGATGTTACAAGTGATATCGGAGAAAAATGTTGTAGCACTGGTGTCTTTTCAAAATCAGTAAACAAAGAGGAAGTGGAGGTATGATGCTTTTGATATAAGCTTAGGTATGATTCTAATGAAAAATTACATGGCAATGCATGTAGTAAATTTCGTGTGATATGAGATGCATGATGATATTAGTAACTACATTTG
The DNA here is from genome assembly GCA_000404065.3 of Pinus taeda. Lineage (NCBI taxonomy): Eukaryota > Viridiplantae > Streptophyta > Pinopsida > Pinales > Pinaceae > Pinus > Pinus taeda. The sequence continues at coordinate 72,967 of APFE031720994.1, read as the reverse complement.
AGAATAGTAAGTGATAATTTCTGCTTTACAACTATCCTCACGAAATTTAAATCTTAATACAGATAAAAGATAATATAACCATTGTTGCATTTATGAAAAATCCTAAGCACTCACTAGTGATAGTGTGAATTAACTACCAATCTTTGCATGCATACTCTTATAAAAATGTTAATTAATGGTGTATCTAAAGAAAAATTATTTAATTTATAATGCACTGCTTATAAAGAATGAATGCATGTATTATCTTATGCAATAACTAAAGGAATGTAGAAGGTGGGGGATGTGCTTGAAGAGGACACTAGAATGTTTTAAAAGACACTGAAATAACCCCATTGAATGTGAAAGATAAAAAAATGAGTCAAGTGGTATGACTTGACTATAATGGCTAATTGACAGTTGAGTCCTTTCGTATTTTTCTATTGACTTTAAGATGGTTGGTTTGACTAATTATTAAACTTATATGCATAAATTGTTTTTGAATGAAGACTATCAAAAGTTGTAAACAAGGTGATTATGGCGGTTCACTTCTTGTTATTGGTCTAATGGTGGCACTACACTATGCAATTTGAGGTTGATTGGATTGTTACGATAATTGTTATCGACATTAACTTACTAATGACAAATGAGTGTATTTGTATGATTAAAGCTCTATATAGGCTTTTATTCATATGCAAGAAAACTATGATGACCACGAAATTGGATATTTGTTTAACAATGCATACATATGGCTATAAATTCTTAAATGTTACAAAGAACTTAAATCATGATAATGATAGTGTCTTTAAAGTAATTGATCTTATCGAAATGAATTATTATGGCATTAATAAAAACAAAAATGGAAAATGGGTGTGTCTTTGCATATGAGCATACATAAATGATAATTGGCAGGATGAAAGAAACCAAGATCATTTGATAGTATTATAATGCACCAAAATGCATGAGATGAAAATAGATTGTGTATGTTCTATCAATTTAATTATAGAACTAGTAGTAATCAGAGGTTTCTGATTACATCATTTTCTCAAACTTCACAACTTTTGCAAGTTGATGATTCATTGATGATGCTAGCTGGTATGCATCATACATATAATAAATATTTTAATTACATATTTTAGAAATTCATCCAGTGCATGTGAATACTATGGTAACATTACATATTAATTATAGTCAGTTAATTCCATCATGTTGTTGAAATATGGTGTCTTTAGTGTCATCGCTAAATAAAAATTTGGATGGCACTAAAATTGTTGACAATACTAATTTATGTAAGAATTTTATATACATCTTGACAAGATAGCAGCCTAGTGCTCGAAAAGGATTAGGGGAATTATAGTTCCTCTATTGCGTTACCAATCTTGTGGATGTTTTTAGCAGGGGCTAAGACAATATGCACTTGGTGCAATTATTGATCATTTCGATGATTAGAGAGTTAGGTTCTCTCTGAGTACATTACAAAAGTACTGTTATAATGATTGATATTTCAAGTGAATATCATTTGATTGAAAATGATTGTGATTATGTTGGACTTGTTGGTCATATGGTACAAGGTGTTTTTTGTTGGGTGGTTAAAGCACTCATATAGTGCTTGCCACAACTGATAAACCACCTATAATTGAAATTATTGCGTGAAGTGGCTATGATTTCCAAGAGTAAGTGTCAAGTAACAATGAGTTGGTATAGAGACTTTGGTTTTTTGTTTCTATGAAATTGAATAATGAATAAGTGATTGAAAGTAAAAATTGAATATTTTTGTAGATGTTTATGATTATTGATAAAACATTATTATTTTTTATGATTAGTATTTCATGGAAATAAAATCTTCATTTTGAAGGGGAAGGAGTCCCTTTTAATTGTTTTGAGATAGATGTCATAAGCACAAGTTAATGATGAACACTAAGGAAGGTGTTGTCTTTAAAGGGGGGAGTACGTAATATCCCTACCGTAAGAACTCATATATTACATATCATGAAATATTATTAAATTTATTATGTGTTTAACCATTTCATCAATATATAGTTAGGGTTCAATTTGGTACGGTTGCAGCTACCAAAAAGTTACATTATCATTTTCATTGTTTTTTTGGTTTATATGGTTGATGAATAAAGATAAGCCTAACGATACAAGTACTCAGTTATGTGATATTCCCACTTAGCATTTTGCTAAGTGAAATATCAATTTTGGCCAATCTTGATATAATACACAATTGTATTTAGGAAATTTATGATTAGAGTCCCCACATATGATTTTTAACTTAGAAGCACTCAAAACATTAGAGCTAGGGGGAATTTTTGGCTTTAGTGGAGAGTGGGGGCCACCTCATGGGAATTTCGGCCCACATGGAGAAGACACATTACTTGGAGGGAAATTCAGTGGGAGGAAATCGAGGAGGGACCACATGAGGGCATTGCAGGAATCTTGACAAAAAGGAAGGGAGTGCACTCATTTGGTCATTCAATCATCTATTCAAAAATTGTGTCTTTGACATAGCATGCTTGAGCTGAAGCCAAGTCAACAGTGTTGTTTAGTACATGAGTGTCTCCGAGCGGAGATCTCAACCCTTGCTTCGATGGACTTCGAGTGCCATCGCAAGGAGGGAATTCCATCCTTTTCCAGTTGTTCTAACAGTGGGGTTTTATTTTTGCATGGAGGAGACTCAGCCAACAATGCATAGATTGTGTAATTCTTGTAGGAGGCTCACTTCTGAGTTAAGTTATGAAGGGAGTTTGGTATTGAGGTATGAGGAGGATTCTGGGAGATCCTTTGATTGGAGTTTGCAGCCATTTTTGGGAGCAGTTGCAGCAGGATAGACAGAAGGGCCAAATTTCCCAACAGCAAAGTCATAGAGACAAAAGAGGGTCAAATTCTTGGGGTCAACCATAGCCCAATTCCTTTGTGGGTTATTTTGGGTATATTGGGGAGAGTCTGGGGTTAATTTCCAAGAATGTTTTGAGCACTACGGGAGGCCCTAACAGTAGATCTTATCACCCAGCAGCGTATTTATGGGGAGTTCAGCATAGAGCCATGAGACAGAGTAGCAGTGTACTTGAGGGGGATTTCTTAGTGTCATTTGGGCTTGGCTATATTGCCTTGAGAAAGATGAGGTGCACTCTTTCTAGCACCTAATTGCACCCTCTTCATATTTTAATAAAATGGCTTAGCAACATAGTTTTAGTGCATTTATGTGATCTGATTTGTGTGTTTAAATTTTGTGGCTTTTTGTCTATGTTTGCTTTGCATATTTATTGTAAATTTTCCCTAGGAATGTTATAGTGGAATCAAAGCTCATAGACTTGGCTCATCATGTGGGAGAGACACAGTCTATGACATCGAAGGATAAGAAAAATGTGACTTGTTGAGGCAGAGGTATAGGAGAAGAGAAAGGAAGTTGTAGATTACCCTAGATCTTGTGACAACTAAACCAAAGGTTGTGGAAACAAACATGGGGGACAATGAGGGAGACAAAAGGAGCAAAGGATGAGTAGTTTGCTCATCTTTTGTTGAAGGTAGTGTAGGACTTCTCCAAGAACATTGAAGAATTGGGCCAGCGGATTAACAACGCCAACAAGGGTAAGGGATTCCAAGGGGATTTCCAATTTGGGAAAGGACCTTGCACTTCACAGCACCACACATCCATTAATCCAAACATGTCTATTATTCCAAGCACACCCACTAGGTCCACCATTCCCACGTTCCTAACATCTGAAGATGGTGGGCAACAGGAGGAGGATATGCCTTATGGGGGCTGTTTCTTGGAGCATCAATCTTATGGCCCTAATTTTGGGAAATCCATCACTTTCAGGGATTTTTTCTAGTTGAATGGAAACAATATGCGCAAGGGACATAGTGGAGGAGGCTACACACAGGGACAGACTTGCAGCTCACTATGGGGAGGTTGTTTCTCCCAACTTTTGATGGATCATCCAAAGCGTGGGTCAAAAAATTTGGATGTCTATTTCCAACTGAATTAGATGATGGAGGGAGATGAAATCAAGATTGCCACATTGCATTTGGAGTGGGAAACTCATGATTGGTGGTTTCATGGGCTGACCATGTTGGGACATGTAGGAGTGACTACTTATGATGATTTCACTAAGAGGGTGTTGGAGGGTTTTAAGATTAAATATCTTGAGGAGTACTTTGGGGAGCTGACAAGGATCAAGCAGACCTGAAGTGCTGAGGGATATATTTCAGAGTTTATGAGGTTGTCTGTGATGGTGGCGGATTTATCAGAGGCTAGGAGGATCTGCAATTTTTGCAGGGGCTAGCAGATCCATTACAAGGATTAGTGAAGTCCAATAGGCCCACTACGTTGCAAGACATAGTAGGGAGAGCCTGAGACCTACAATATGCCCTACTTAGGGCTAAAGCAGCACTACCCCCTAGACAGGGTTTCTAAAAAAGACGAAGAGATATCAGGTCTCCACCACTGAGGTCCAATCAAGGGTGTGGGCATATGGATGAGGAGACCCAGAGAGACCTCCAAAGGAGGAAGTTGTGTTTCACCTATCAAGAGTCATGGGCACCAGGCCACAGATGTCCAGCAGGCAAGGCCCATTACATTAAGGTCTTTTTTGACAACGATGTAGAGCATGAGACATATTTTAAGATGGATGGAGATGATAGTGCAACACATCATGAGGGAGGTCCACCGCCACCACCACCACTGGTAGGGGGAGCTTCCTTAGCACCTTTCGGATGGGTCCTTGCATCATTGCTTTGGGTACCCAAGTTTTTGACCCTGAGGATCAAAGGAACTTTTCAAGGGAAACGTGTATCAGTTATGGTGGACAGTAGGGCTACCCATAATTTCATTTATGCCAAGTTGGTTCAAAGGAGGGGCATCACAACTGAGGAGTTTGAGGTATTTTTAGTTCTTATGCATGGGGACAGGACCATGTAGTGCAAATGCTACGTTCCCGCCTTAGGGAACTACTCCATGACAAATCACTTCTTTGTGGTGGATGTGCTGGACACCAATGTGGTTGGGGGTTGAGTGGCTCTATTCACTTGGAAAATTCACTACCAATTGGATGAAGTTGGAGATGGAGTTTGTAGGGCCAAATGGCAAGCTAGTGTTATTATGGGGAATGCACTCCTACCCACCATAGAATGTTTTAGCCCATAGGATGGAGGTTGATTTGGGACATGGGACATTTAGTGGGCTGTGGAGTTGAGGATTTCAAAGGCTGGGGGTAAGCCCAAGCCACCACACCTAGATATACATGCCATTTTGGACAGGCATACGGTAGTTTTTAGAAACATACCTCCAGGTCAACCAACTAACCGAGGGTTTTAGCATACCATTGAATTGGATTCGAGGGTATAGGCAATGATCACTACTCCTTACCGACATCCTAAGTCATATCAGGATGAGATAGAGAGGGATTTTCATGCGTTGCTAGCACTTGGGTACATCAAGCCTAGCTTTAGCCCTTTTTCTTCACCATTTTTTCTGTTGAAGAAGAAGGATGGGTCCCTAAGTATGTGCATTGACTATATGGCCCTTAACAAGAAGACCATGAATAATCCCTACCCTATCCCATGCATAGATGATTTGATGGACGAGTTGAGGGGGGCAAAAATTATTCACCAAGTTTGATCTACACTTAGGGTACCACCAGATTAGGATGAGGGACCAGGATGTCCCTAAGACCACTTTCAAGTGCCTCTATGGGAACTTCGAGCTCCTGATTATGCCCTTTGTCCTGACCAACGCAGAGCCAATTTCTAGTCTTGCACGAACTACGTGTTTCCTGGGAAGTTTTCGAAGTTTGTGTTGGTGTTCTTTGATGACATCTTGATCTACATCCGGACGTGGGAGGAGCACTTGCAGCACTTAGAGATAGTATTACACATACTGGAGGAGTAGCAGTTCTATGGGAAGTTGTCGAAGTGTGAGTTCGACTTGATGGAGATACTCTAACTAGGGCACATCATTATGGAAGACAAAGTTAGAGTCCATGAGGAGAAGATTAGGGTCATCCAGGATTGGCCAGAGCCCAGGAATGTGATAGAGTTGAGATGATTTATGGGCATCTATACTTACTACAGGAAGTTTGTAAAGGGCTTCTCTCAGTTGGCAACACCCCTCACTGATCTAACGAATAAGAAATCATAGCGTAGGAGGTTTTTAATAGCCTCAAACAGATCATGAGAAGTTGTATCGTATTGGCACTTCCATATTTCACCCAATCCTTCGTGTTGGAGTGTGATGTATCTGTACAGGGTATTGGCACAGTTTTGATGTAGGGAGGACACCCCATAACTTTCAAGAGTCATAATTTATTACCCCATGAGAGGTTGTACCTCTATTTATGACAAGGAGATGCTAACCATCATGCATGCACTAGCCAAGTTCAGACAATCTTTAGTGGGGAATTGGTTTTGGGTTAAGACTGACCACAACAACCTTAATTTTCTCTTGGAGCAGAAGCAGTTGCAAGAGAGGGAGCAAAAGTGGGTGAGTAAGCTCCAAGCGTACGAATTTTACATTGAGAATGTCAAATAGAAGAACAACATGGTGGCAGATGTGTTGTCTAGGAGACTATTTCCCTTTCACTAATGAGCATCGCGCTGAATTGGGTGGCATAGTTACTAGTGGAGTACTCCATGGACCAATTTGCATGTGAGGTCCTTGATGGGGAAGTGACAAATGACTGGTACAGGGTGATGAACGAGGTGATCTACTACAGAGACCAGATTTACTTGGTGCCTGACTCCCATCTAAGGGAGAATATTTTACAAGTTTCCCATGACTCACCACTATCCATGCACTAAGGGTTCATGAGGACATACAGAGCCATTAGAGAGAATTTTTCATGGAGGGACCTCAAGGATGATGTTTTGAGACATATCAGGAAATGTGACACATGCCAAAGGAAAAAGGGTGAGTAGTCGCACCCTACAGGCCTGTTGCAGCTACTTCTTATCCCTAAGGGGAAATGGGAGAGCATATCGATGGAATTCATTACTGGGCTGCCAAAATTACATGGAAAGGACTTCATTTATGTGGTGGTGCATCGCCTAACAAAGTTTTCCCGTTTCTTCACCATCTCAGTCCAGTACTCGACCTCACAGGTGGTCAAATTGTTCTTTAGGGAGGTGTTTCGACTACATGGTCTCCCAAATACCATTGTTAGTGACTGGGACAGATGATTCATGGGTGGATTATGGTAGGAGATATTTTGGTTGGTGGGCACTAAGCTCACTCTGAGTACTAGTTATCACCCTCAAATAGATGGCCAGACAGAGAAAGTTAACAAGTGGCTTGAGGGATACTTGTGTAACTATCTAACAAGTCAACAACGAGCATGGATATGGTGATTTCACTTGGGTGAATACTGCTACAACACCACATACCACATGTCCATAGGTATGTCTCCATTCATAGCTTTGTATGGTTATAATGAATTGACTTTTGTTAACATTATGTTTGGATAAAGAAAGGCCCCAAGGGCCAAGGATTGGATATAGAAGAGCCAAGAATTTTTGCGTGCTCTCAAGGATAACATTTGGATGGCCCAAAACCAACAGAAGCTTTATGCAGACAAGGGTAGAGTTGAGAGGCAATTCGAAGTAGGGGACTTGGTCTTCTTGAGGTTTCAACCATACATGCAGTCCTTGCCCAAGCAGAAGGGGGTCAAGAAGCTCAAACCTCGCTTATATGGATTGTACTGTATCACTCGAAAGGTTGGGGAGGTAGCGTATGGGCTGGAGCTAACCCTAGGGATTTGAGTGCACAACATATTTCATGTGTCTTGCCTCAAAAATGCATTTGGGTAGCAGGTGACAGTAGCTACAGAACTGCCCCCTATGGATGATGAGGGGAATTTAGTGCTAGAGACAAAGGCCATTTTGGATACCCAGGAGAGGCATTTGAGAAACTAGGTCCTCAACAAGTTTTTTATCAGATGGAGGAATCTACTAGATGAGGATTCCACCTAGGAGGGGGAGCAGATACTTCAACGTCCTTCATTGTAGTTTCTTGAGGACAAGCAACATTTTGGCGGGGAGGACTATGATATTCCCACTTGGCCAATCTTGATATAGTGCATGGTTGTACTTAGGAAATGTGGTATTAGAGGCCCCACATATGATTTTTGACTTAGAATCACCCCAAACATCAAAGCTGGGGGGAAATTGCGGCTTTAGTGGAGCATGGGGGGCACCTCATGGGAATTTCATCCCACATGGAGAATATGCATGCCTTGGAGGGAAATTTGGTGGTAGGAAATCGAGGAGGGCCCACATGAGGGTTTTGTAGAAATCCTGACAAAAAGGAAGTGAAGGCACTCATTTGGTCATTCAATCATCTATTCAGAAATTATGACTTTGACATAGCACACTTGAGATGAAGTTAAGTCTGAAGTTTTTTTCTTAGCACACGAGTGTCTCCGAGCATAGATCTCAACCCTCCCTTTGGTGGACTTTGAGTGCCAGCCCAAGGAGGGAGTTCCATCCTTTTCCAATTGTTGCATTAGTGGGGTGTGAGTTTTGTGTGGAAGAGAGTCAACCAGCAATGCAAGGACTATGAAGTGCTTGTAGGAGGCTCACTTGTGAGTTGGGTTGTGAAAGGAGTTTGGGTTTGAGGTCTGAGGAGGAGTCCGGTAGAACCTTTTCTTAGAGTTTGTAGCCATTTTTGGGAGCAGTTGTAATAGGATAGATAGGAGGGCCAAATTTCCTAATAGCAGAGTCATAGAGACAAAAGAGGGTCAAATTTTTGGGTTCAACCATAGCCGAATTCCTCTGTGGGTTATTATGGGTGTATTGAGGAGAGTCTAGGGTTAATTTCCTGGAATTTATTTAGCACTACAGGAGGACCTAACAACATATCTTATCATCCAGCAACACATTTCTGGGCAGTTCACAGTAGAACCAGGAGATAGAGCAGTAGCTTACTTGAGGGGGATTTCTTAGTGTCATTTGGGCTCTGAGAACATGCCTTGAGCAAGCCCATGTGCACTCTTTCTAGAACCTAATTGTACCATCTTCATAATTTAATGAAATGGCTCAACAATGCAATTTTGGTGCATTTATGTGATCTTATTCATGTGTTTAAATTTTGTGCCTTTTTGTCTATGTTTTCTTTGCATATTTACTGTAAATTTTCCCTAGGAATATTATAGGTTGTTAAAAAAAAATGAAAAATATCTATTGTGTGAAGGGGTAGATCCCAAGAGAAAAGGACTCATGCTTCTAGAAGTCGATCCTTGCAAATACTAAAGTTAATTGTTATGGCGATATGGATGCGCATTCTAGGAATCGGGCGGGTTATTTGTTGCAAACATATAATCGACAAGTGTATCTGGATATGACTATTAGTTTTGAAGTAAAGTTGATTTATATATGCCTGAGGCGTTTAACAAAGAAAATACTTGCAGCGACCAGTTTATGCACGCTCCCTTGTTCCCTACTCTTTTGAGGAAGATATTAAACTAGCATTGGCTGTGACATATTAAACCAAATGAATGGACGTTGACCAAATGTTTTGAAATATATATATATCAAGAGTCAGGATAATTGTGTAGGTAGATAGGCAACTCGCGATCCTCATGTCATGCATATAAGTAACATGTCAAGGTAGTGTTGTTGGGCTCTCGAATAGCATAAGAAGAGAAATACATTGGATCAAAACATTTCCAACTATTCCAATGTGTTGTTATCCGAAGAAAAGAAAATGAGGAGTCATTGTAGAAGAAGCCACACAATGAATTCGAGTCATTGAAAAGATAAGTTATATGTGCGTGAATTTTTGAAAAGATTACAAAGCTAAATTTATCGTGTGAACTACATTTTTTAGGTGAATAGAATATAATTCAACCTTATTATGCATAAAATATGGTTTATGTTGGCTTAAGGGGGCCTAACCCAGGTTGAGAGTTATTAATGCTAACCAACAAAACCCTAACAGTTGGCCCTTTCGGAAACAACCTGGGTAGTGTAGGCTGAAGTCTCACCCAAAGCAGTATTAGGGGATGCTAGAACTGAGTTTCTACATCCAGAGGCCTATGTGATGGTCTTCCTAAGGTTCTTATAGCTTAGATCTGCCTTGGCGCAAAACTATTCCTTCTGACTAGCAACCACTACAATTCTACCGAAAATACCTTCAAACCTTCATGAAGGTACTTGATTGTACTTAGCAGGCATAAAGGACACATATTCACTACTTTCGTTCAACAAACAATATATTCAGAAGCGTTTATGAACTAGATATGCCTTTGCACAAATCTACCCCTTCTGAGCAGTTAACTACAACAGATTTATTAACATCTTCCCGAGCTCCACAAAGGAGGTTGATTATAATTATTATGCATAAATATTATAGCTCTACTCATTCCATGCAGAAATAAATAATTAATTCACATAAAAAAGATTACAGAGCGAAGATGCATAACTTAAACAGAGGTAAATAAGCAAGGCACAAATGCACAGATTTGGCTCAAAACATCCTTTATTAAGATGTAATCATTCAGATACAGACTCCTTATCCCTATGCACCCTCCTTATCCCTGTGCACCTAGCTACAGGGGCCTGCGCACTCAGCTATGGACTTACCAAGGTCTCCATGCACTCAGCTGCAGGAGCCTTCCCCTTTTGCCTAAGTACAGGAAACAGACTTTTCTTGCCTTAGCACCTTGCCCTTACAATGATTCTCTATCAAAAATTATTCCTTTAGACTCGCTATGACTCAACTATATAGAGCCTTTTCATTACAATACCATGGCCCGTGGACCATGGATGAGCCTCAAAACTGACTTATCACCTACCCATACAAGGGACTAATTCCCCTTTGACTCTTTACTTAGCTCCGCTTCCTCATTTCGCGAAGACTTTACATTATTTCACAAAAACTATTACCAAAATTTGACCCTAGGGATCCCATCCCAACAGTTTATCTATGATATTTTCTTGAAAAGAAAGAATTAGAACCTTTCATATAGAAAGCTAGAGAAACCATGTTATGTTCATGAAATATATTATATGAGAATCATGTGCATAAAAAGATAAGTAGCCAAGCTTTCTTTGAAAAAAATATGTGATTATTTTAAAAGTTTCTTGAAAAAAATATGTGCTTATAGGCACAATGATAATAGTTAATTTTGCTAAGTTGTTGGGAAAGGAATATATATTACATGTAGGAAAAGAATAATTCAAGAGCCTTCCCCTTTCGCCTAAGTATAGGAAACAGAATTTTCCTGCCTTAGCACCTTGCCCTTACAATGATTCTCTATCAAACTTTATTCCTTTAGCCTCATTATGACTCAACTAAATAGAGCCTTTTCATTACAATATCATGGCTTGTGGACCATGGGTGAGTCTCAAAACCAACCTATCACCTACCCATACAAAGGACTAATGCCCCTTTGACTCTTTACTTAGCTTCATGCTATGATTCCTCATTTCGCAGAGACTTTACATTCTTTCACAAAAACTATTACCAAAATTTGACTTTACTGACAAAATTTGACCCTAGGGATCCCATCCCAACAAGCCCCCAACACAAAGATTATGACTTGCCGTCGAGTCACTCAGTTGGCTTCTCCACTTTGTGGCAGAGTTCACTGAACTCCATCTTCAAGACTTCAAAGTCCGCTATGCTTTGTATGACGGCCTGGTGCACTTCTTCGATTAGCTTATCTATAGTTAGCCCCCCCATCGTGAGGCGCATGGTCCTCTATGTCTGCTGAAAAGTCTTCAGCTTCCCTTAGATAGCCAGAGTAACCTGGCTTGCTTCCTCTGTCCATGGTTGAAGTTGAGCCTTTAAAACTTGTTATTTATGTTGTAGCTCCTCAACATGTGCCTATAGCACCTTCTGTTGGAAATAATACTAAGAGGGGGGGGGGGGG
>APFE031720994.1:32858-61101 GCA_000404065.3 Pinus taeda | reverse complement strand
CTGCTGCAAGTCGTCTCTATCTTCTTTTAATAAGAAACTTCTTTTACAATAGTTCTGTACTGGTGCAGTCTTATACCAGTACGTAGGCTTCTACCTGAAGAAGGCTACAACCTTCTCTCATTCTCCAGACTCTCCTGGAAGGGAGCTACAACCCCCTTAGCTCTTGTACTAGCCGATCCACTTACTCGTACGTAGGTACCGACCTACAGAAGGCAACAGCCTTCTCTTTCTTCCTCCAGGTACCACGTTTCATACATTTTCAGACTGGATACTCCTGAAGCACAACACTATAATCTAAAGGCCACGTTTCATCCAATTTTCATACTGGACCCATCAATATCATTGAAGCACAAAACAATCAATACTAGCATCATCAATTTCTGAATCACTGAAACACTGAAACCCTGTCAACAACACAATCACCAGAACACAAAGCAGACTACAGAACTCTGCAATAACAATCAAACCCAACTGCAACATCAAACATCATACTTCATTATTTATATGCTACTACGATGAATCAAACCCACGTATATACGCGCTTTCACCAAAGCCAACTTGCGTACAGATCTATACATATTCAATCATGAATTTGTGGTTGTTTCAGACATCAGTCATACCCAGATCATAACATGCATACAATAAAACATGCATCAATAATTCAAATCTAGTCTATCCATGATCAAACCATATAAATATTATTCATTTCAAACCATTTGATCCCGATCTATCCTTAGATCTTGTTCTCCATCAACCGGTGAGATCCCTCCTTAGCTCAGATCAAGCAATGCATCATAACCCATATCCTGCATACTGGATCTCATACTACAACAAATATTCAAGTCTTTTTCCATTCCTTTCCAAATGATCTCCTTCCTCTTTTATAGCCTTAGGCCTTTCACAATACCTCGGACCAAAAACCATAACAATTCAATACTATGGACCCAATACTTGGGATCAACACTTATGACGAGATACCATGGCCCAAAACCATAGGTTCAAATACCAAGGACTAAATACCACAGACCAAAACCATAGGATAAACTGACGGACTAATACCATGAACCAACCATAAGATTTCCCATGTGCGTGCGCTTTTCTCTGCATGAAAGTGCGTGCACTTTTCTCTGCATGAAAGTGAGTGCACTTTTCTCTGCATGAAAGTGCGTGAACTTTGCTCTGCATGAAAGGAAATTTTCTCTTCATGAAAGTGCGTGAACTTTTCTCTGCATGAAAGTGTGTGAACCAGAAAATAACTTTGTTGCACTATAATTTATTCTCTGCATGAAAGTGCGTGAAAGTGCGTGAAAGTGTGTGAACCAGAAAGTGTGTGAAAGTGTGTGAACGTGTGTGTGAACGTTTCTCTGCGTGAAAGTGTGTGAACCAGAAAATAACTTTGCTGCACTATAATTTATTCTCTGCATGAAAGTGCGTGAAAGTGCGTGAACCAGAAAATAACTTTGCTGCACTATAACTTATCATTTGAGATGAGTGGGTTGCCATCAAGTACAACATATGTATCATAATGCCAACACCTTCATTTCCTGTAAGTGCATGAAGTGTTTGATTGGTGCCAAAGTGTGCACAGTTTCCTGATCTCATCGATTTTCTGTTGTGCCTCTTTGACCTCTATACCCAATCTCAGTAAGTTAGATTCCTCCTAAAAAGTGGTCCATAACTCCATTGCATGTTCAAAGAGACAATTGCAGCCTGTTACTGCACTATCCAAGGTAGTAATGTGTTCTTTGATGGTTGCATCGTGCTGCTCCCTGACCTCATGCAGAGTAATCAGCTACAGTTTTAATTGTAGCTCTGAGATATTCATCTGAAAATCAAAGGTAACTCAGCCTACCACTTCCTTAGATTGTCACACTGCAGCAGCCAATTTTCGAACCTTTGTTGACACAGCCGCATCCTCTGGAATGTGTAGCTTCGATATTGAATTACACGCTTGTGTAATTTCTACTTCTAGGCTCTGGCTTCATGTTGTGAGCTCTTACTTTTCCTTAATAGCCTGAACATTCTCGGTGAAGATCTTCTCATTGTTCATTTTAACTTCGCTTACCACTGATAGTGCACATTGTTCTCTAACCCGAAGCTCATCTGAGACCCCTTGATGAAGTACGTGGAGGGTTGAAAGTGGAAGCATAGCTAAATTCATACCTACGCCTTTTATCTTTCCAAGATGGGTGTTATCTTCCTCTGACTCCACACGCAATGTTCCTTCTGGCAAGGGAATGACTTTGAGTTCCAAATTCCATTTGAGTGTCATTTCTTTCTACAGGCTCGCTTGAACCCCACTTGCTTGGCCCATGCTTGCTTGTAGCCGACCTCTCTGTATGTGTAGCTAGTGCAGATCTTTCTACATACTTCTGAGTGATTGTTGGAATTGTTGCTCAAACTGTTACCACATTTTTGTTGTTGTATCTCAGACCTTGTCCCCGATTCCAAGTCTCCTTCAGTGAGGACCATTGGATCTGTGTGTGCCTTCTTGTCCGATTTTTTATTTCTCACTCGTCTGGTAGTTGTCTCCTTTTGTCACTTTGAAAGCCTAAAGGGAGTGCTATGCACATCACCCTTGCCTCCTTCCAGCTCACATTGTTCCTATTCTTCAATACGTTGGGAAGTCGATGCTTCGACTTCTATTGTGCCCTCCTTTGTAGTGTGCTATTTATCGGCAGTTTCCTTAGCAGTTGCTTCTTTGGCAGCAGCTTCTTTCTTCTTCTGGTCGGCCAAATCCCATGCTTCTTCTTGTGCTGCTTATTTCCGTTTCTATGTAGTTGTTGTCTGCATGGAAGATCCTTCTCCACCTTTGCTGGTACTTGCATCTAGATCTGTGGGTTGCCGCCACTCCACTAGCCATGACCCCACAATCTCTTATACATCCACCTCTGTTACTAGGTATGACAACTTGTACCATATCTTCTTAGGGTCTCGCCTGGAGCAGATAGATTCATTATGAAAATTAGCCTTAAATTAGCCTTAAATTATCAAAGGCCTACAACTACTCAAACAAGGTTGCGGACAACCTTGGCCTCTAACTTATCACTGTGCGGAGGTCCATATCGACCAATATCCATAATACTTTTGACTCTGTGATCCTCTCCATATCCTTTATCACCCACAGTGAAGCAAACTTTGCTACCTCTGGTAAATCTTTATCCTACAGGGGGAACTAACTATCCTCTGGTAGTGGCCATACAACTAATAGAATTAACAACAGGAGCCAAGAATAGTGAAATGCCTTGCTTTCCTCCTATGCTTCGTGGCATTTCGCTAAGAATTCCTTGCAAACGTATTGCACCCAGTTGTACTGCACTCCCTTTACGTACTATGCAGCCAGTGAAATTACCTCGTCCACGCAACATTTTCTCATGATCTTCCTGGCCAAAATCTAAGAGGCAAACTGCACTGCTTTGTTTTTAATAGAGTGGAGGGAGTACCCGCGTGACTTCTTGACTAGCCCAAACTCAGTTTTCATTCTATCCGCAAGCTCCTTCTCTTTTCTCTTTCCTCCAAACTCCTTGGCTAGGTCTGCCCCTTTATAGGGCAACTTCATAATTCGATGGATCAACATATATGTTATGGGGATGGGTTTTCCTAACCACAAACACCCATCATGCCCCAGCGCGAGTAATTGGAGCACAAATACCATATTGATAATTGATCGATGGAAGTGTGTCACACATGGTATATGCAACAATTGGGCTTGCTCAACAACTTTTATACATTTCATCAGTTCCAGCCTTGTGACCCCAGTCTCTTCATAGTAAATCTTGGTCATGTATTTGTTGGTGGCAAAATAAGGAAATCTCCCATGGTTGTTGAGATCCCAATCCTCCAACTTTAACACTAGGATACATGCTAAGAGTGCACCTTCAAAAGGTACTTCTTTCGATAACAGCAACATAGAGACCATGAATTTTCCTAAATTTGGGTCCTTGGTTACCTTCGCTTTCCCTTTTCGTAGAGGGATATACACTGGGAGCCTAGTGATAGGCTCACCCTCATCAGCATCCAATTCCTCAACTCCATTGTGAATTTCTTTTGCGTTAAATCCACGGGTTCCTCTGGCTGCTTTGCCTTTTGATTTCTTTCATTTTGTCGACCCTCTGTGAGGTTCTTCCTCGGTGACTGCCTCACAAGTACAAGTTGTGTTTTCTTCTACTTCTCCTTAGCAGTCGATTTCTTCAGCCTAGGTGACCTTGCACTGTAGGCACGGATGGCATAGCTTCCATTGACACAAAATCATGGGTCTCTGCTTGAGAGATAGCGACTTTGAAACTTGTTGGCACAGACATTTGTTCAAGGATAAGCTTCTGGATATACTTAGGCAGTTTCATGAATGTCAGGCTTGCAACGAAATCCTCACAAGTATGTCGATTCATAGAGAAAAAACAAGAGGGCTTATACCAATCTTTCATAAAGAAAAGTGTTCTTCGGTAGACCAACATGCTAGATTTATAAGCGATTTTGAATTCAAATCTGACCATTCCCTCCATTTTTTTATCATAAATGCATCTTTAGCAGCATATCTCTAAATATTTTCACCATAAATGTTGCCTACCCACTCCTCCTAATGGGATTTGTGTTATCCAATCATGAACAGTGACTTCAACGGCTACTTTTGGACCCGCCTACGCGGCATCGACCCCCATGGTGCAACTCGTCGATCGCAGCTTCTGTTTTCGTAGCTTCTTCTATCGTACTACTTGTGGCCATCGCACAACATCCTCACTACATTTTCCTCTTCTTCAAGCAGTGTAGTTTATAGTTTCTCTCTCCCTTATAACTACCTGGAGCACTAAGATCGTCCTGCTACCATATAGTCATTGCCCAGGGGTAGGATCCCCTGTATACAACTTTATTCGACTTCCATTCACCCTTCCAAGGAAAAATTCGCCATTCAGCTTCGTGAGTTGAATTGCGCCACCATCCATGATTTCCTTGACTACATAGGGTCACAACCAGTGCATTTGAAATTTACCTAGGAACTTTGTGAACTTACTATCATAGAGAAAAACCAAATCGTTCACCTTGAAAGTGTGTGGCTTAATATGCCTATCATGCCAAACCTTCTCAAGTTCCCTTTGTACTTGCTGGTAAAATCATGCAAGAAATCGGTCTTATTCCAACTCCATCATTTGCGTGAGCCATTCCTCCAAGGTCTCGCAAACCGTCATTTCTGTCAAAGTTGTAATTTGTAGGCTTGGCAAAATATATTCCATGGGAATCACCACCTTGATCCCATAGACTAACCTAAATGGGGTTTGGCTTGTCAACTTCTTGCATGTTGTCCTATATGCCCATAGGACTGTTGGTATGTGCACATCCCAATCGTTCATCTTCGCATTACAAACCTTTGTCAACGCATTCTCCATAATCTTATTGAACGCTTCCACTATACCATTGGCTTGGGGATCATAGGGTGTACTCTTTTGATGGTACACCTAGAATTCATCAAGCATTGTGCTGATTGTTTCTTTCAGTAAATGTGTACCCCTATCACTCATCAATATCTTAGGTCACCCAAACCTCGTAAAGACGTATTCAAACAGGAACTTCGCAGTTGTAGTAGTAGTACAATCCTTCACTGGTTGCACTTTCGCCCATCTGGTCAAGTACTTTGTCACGGTAATAATGTACTACATGCCTATCTTCCTTCCTAGTGGTTGTATCGGGCCTACAAAGTCAATTTCCCATTTGTCAAATACTTGTAACAAAACCTGAGGGTTTAGGGTCAGTTCATCTCTTCGCGAAGGCTTTCCCGTCCTTTGACAAGCATCGCATGCTTTACAAAATTCCTTAGATTTTTTATGTATTGTCGGCCACCATAACCCTGCATGCAAAATCTTCTGTGTGATCTCTCTACCTGCATAGTGTCCTCCCACCACCCCTCGATGTGCTTCAACGAGGATACTAACGCACTCAAACTCGGGAACATATCGGCACAATATTTCATTTGTTCCCATCTTATACAAATGTCCCGCTATACAGAAAAATCAATAACGCAAGTGACCATTTCCTTCTTATTTTAAGTAGAATACCCTTCTGGAGTTGTCCCAGTAGTCAAAAACTGAATTATATCTGCTAAATTATCATCTGCAATGCGCACAGTAAAGAGTTGCACATCTGGCAATTTTTCTTCCAAATTGGTTGGTTCTTCGCCTGTCTCAATCTGGGTTAGGTGATCTAGTCCTCCGTTCCACCATCTAGGCTTCACAATCACTTCAAAATTATATTCTTGGAATAGAAAAAACCACCTACATATTCCCCCCCAACATAGGCTTGTTGACCAAGTACTTGAGATCAGAGTAATCTATGTACATTTTGAAGTGTGTGCCCAAAAAATAATGTCGAAACTTTTGCAGCTCGTAGACCATCGCAAGCCCTTTGCTCTCTGTAGTGGAATATTTATTTTCATCTTTTGCAGTGCACTTTGCAGTGTATTCAAAATCTTTCCTTCATCGTCACTCGACAAGGATCCAAATAGCAAACTATATTCAAAGCCCAATTCTTCATTCCTTCTGAAGGTTTTTCTACTTCGTGTAGTCCAAAACATCAAGGTAATGGCATAACTCATTTTTCACACAACAACATCTTAATCAATTTTTCAAAGATCGTAAGTACTTACCTCATGATCCTTTGAAGCGCTTGCACTCTACTTCACTGTAACTGACAGTTATGTCGATTGCGAACTCAGTCACAAATGCTCTGAGTGTTCTATCAATCCAGTTATTGATGACCCACACGATGTTGTTCTCTGAAGCTTCCAAGTGCCTCACCAACTCTCGAGTCCACACAATATGGCCGTCAAGTCTCCACATACCCTAATTATCTGCCAATCGAGACAGTCACTTGTGCAATTCACAAGGGAAGAAACAGAAAAAGTTTTCAATTTTGTTTGAGTATAGGTATCTAATCAACCACTTCTACTTGGATAACGGTGGATTTCTGTTCTCCTAAGTTGCAAACATGTGTTCCTTTCAATTGAGCCACTTCTCAATTTCTTTCTTGGTAAGGGGGCTTGACCCAGGTTCGGAGTTATTCGTGCCAACCAACAAAATGTTAAATGTTAACCCTTTCGATAACAACCTGTGTAGCGCAGGTTGCAGTCTCACCCGAAGCAGTATTGGGGGATGTTAGAACCGGGTCTCTGCATTCGAAGGCCTGTGTGATGGTCTTCCTAAGGTTCTTATAGCTTAGGTCTACCTTTGCATAGACCTATTCTTTCTAACTGGAAGCCACTGCAATTCTATTAAAAATAGCTTCAGACCTTCACGAGGGTACTTGATTATACTTAGTAGGCATAAAGGACATAGATTCACTACTTTCGTGCAAAAAATAGTATATTCTGAAGCGTTTATGACCTAGATCTACCTTCACACAAATCTACCCCTTCCGAGAAGTTAACTACAACATATTTATTTAACAACTTCTCGAGATCCATGAAGGAGGTTGATTATACTTATTATGCATACATATTACAGATCTATTCGTTCCTCGCAAAAATAAAGCATTAATTCACATAAAATAGATTACAGAGCGAAGATTCATAACTTAAATAGAAGTAAATAAACAAGGCACAAATCCATAGATTTGTCTCAAACAGTCTTTATTAAGATGTAATCATTCAGATACAAACTCCCTATCCCTGCGCACCCAGCTGTAGGGGCCCGCACTCAGCTATGGACTTACCAAGGTGTCTATGCACTCAGATGCAGGAGCCTTCCCCTTTTGCCTAAGTACAGGAATTGGACTTTTCTTGCCTTAGCACCTTACCCTTACAATGATTATCTATCAAAAGTTATTCCTTTAGACTCGCTATGACTCAACTATATAGAGCCTTTTCATTACAATACCATGGCGCATGGATCATGTGTGAGCCTCAAAACTGACTTATCACCTACCCATATAAGGGACTAATTCCCCTTTGACTCTTTACTTAGCTCCGCACTCTGTTTCCTCATTTTCCAGAAACTTTACATTCTTTCACAAAAACTATTATCAAAATTTGACCCTAGGGATCCCATCCCAACAGTTTATCTATGATATTTTCTTGAAAAGAAAGAATTAGAACCTTGCATATAGAAATATAGAAAAACCATGTTATGTTCATGAAAAAGATTATATGAGAATCATGTGCATAAAAAGACAAGTAGCCAAGTTTTCTTTGAAAAAAATACGTGATTATTTTAAAATTTTCTTGAAAAAAATATGTGCTTATAGGTACAATGATAATAGTCAATTTTGCTAAGTTGTTGGGAAAGGAATATATATTACATGTAGGAAAATAAAACTTAATGTGTTAGATTTCTTAGAAAAGAAACACATATTGCATGCAGGAAAAGAATAATTATTGTGTTGGATTTCTTCAAAAAGAGATATGTATTTGCATGCAGAAAAAGATTGGTTAATGTGTTATATTTCTTTTGGAAAAGATTATGTATTTGCATGCAAGAATAATAGCCATTGTGTTAGCTTTCATTTGGAAAATAATATGTATTTGCATGCAATAATAATAGTTATTATGTTACATTATTTTGGAAAAAGAATATGTATTTGCATCCACAAAGATAATAGTTGAGGGGCTAGTTTCTTTTGGTTATAGTTTATATAATTGTATATACCAAGTTAATAGCTATTGTGTTAGTTTTCTATAGAAAATATGGATAGTTATGGTGGTAAATAAATAATAGTTATTTTGTGTTATATTTGGAAGTATTTCCCTCTTCTTGTGCGAAGAGATGGCGATACCCATGGAAATTCTTTAAAATATTATTGTGTTATTGTGGGTAGAAGTAGAATGTAACTATTTCCCTTTATCATGATACAAGTGAGGTAGGGATAAGTGAGCATGCCTTGGTATTTTCTAAGTATTTTGTCTTATGCAGGTGAGTTATGGATGGAAAAACATGTCATGACCAAACATATCTAAAGATAAACAATAATGTTTTGGTAGTTATGTATTTTTATTTAATGCATATGTAGTGTTAATAAAGAGGTGTGTCTGAATACTTTGTATGTGTTTTAATTATGCAGATGAAAATATGCTTAAATTATAACTAATAAAAAAATTATTATTTGGATGTGAGAGTTTTCTGACAATAGTAATTGCAAGAAAGGATTGTAATTCATGAGAAGGATGGATTATATTTGACATTATGGTGTGTAAAGAAATAGTGGTCCATGCAAATTGAAGGAATTTCAACTACAGGATAATCCACTGATGGAAACAACTAGGCCACAAAGACATAATGTTCAAGGATTTGTGGGTAAATGATATCATTATTAATGTAATAGCTTATAGCTAGTAATGTTGTATTTAAGATGATATTTATTTGTAAGATTTTATGACAATAGTCAAAAGATGCACTCTCTTACAACTATTGAGTGGGGTTAACACTCTCAAGAGGCGTTTAATAAAATTAAACGTTTGTTGGCTTTTCCCTTTGGGGTTTCTAGGGTATATTAGTGCCTATTGTTGTGTTTATCTATTATGTCATTTTAATGATGTTGCTTCCTTACATGATGCGACACTTACATTACCAAATATGTGAATAAACGCACTAATTAAATGAACGATGAAAATGATGTAAGGTTAGAACAGAGAGCTTTATGTTAATATGCTACATCAATTATGTTATGTGACTTTCTATATTATTTCTAAAATTACTCTTTGTAATGGCGATGATTTTTTCTAATAGTTAATTAAAAAATATAGATTAAGTAATTCTTAAAATTACATACTTACAAATTCTATAAAAAATATTGTCATTTTGCATTTTATAAGTAAAAATATAATAACAATGTCCTTTAAAATATCTTTGTTTTCACATTTTGCAAATCTTGTCAATGTTTTTGGAAGTTTAAAGACACCTCTCAATATTAATATACATAGATGGTCAAAAATAGTATAAACATTCGCATTCACGGTCATAATGCATCTTGAAGGTTGGCCGCTATGACTCATCGTCATCTTACCTATTGTGAAAAATCAATCTTGCAAGTTTTTTTTGTTTCCAAGTTCCGATTTTTCTAGGCTTATATATCAAACATTAATCGAAATTATCCACAATCACTCTGCCCTCCTTTTCATTCTTCCTTTTACAGTAACTTAGATTTGTGGGGAATTTCTCCTCGTACAATGAACATTTGAAACACTCACATATCCCCATATTTGTTTTGACATCTTTATATCCCTTGGAAGACTTTTCAAGTTCCATATAATTAAAATTGTGATCATTATTTTCATCTACCTCTAGAGATTTGTTACATTTTCTATCTAACTGATCTTCTAGTGCAACAAAATGAGAAGAATGTGGCATACCCCTTTTATCATTATGGTGTATAAATTATTTATTATCCATATTGAGGGTAGCTTGGTTTATGTCAATCATTTCTATCATTTTATAATACAATATCTTAGACTTTATATCACCAAGGAATGTTAGATTTGTATCATGCTCCTCTTTCCAAGTATCTTCATTTGAATTGTCCTAGTACCAAACACATTTTGTAATTCATAGATTAACTTGAATTTAAAAATATGTCCATTATGGGCTTCTTACTTTATTTCTCCTAGTACTTGTTTCTCCTCCTTGAATCATAATTTCTAAATCCTCCTCTAAGCATTGAATATGAGGGTTCTCATCACTGGTTTTATTGCATAAATTATGATAATCTTTTTCCTCTTGTTAAATATGATAAATTGATCTGCAGTTTCTCCCTTGACTAATTAATATGTAGCATCCACCCTCAAAAGAGATGTATGAGGATTGCTTTAACCAACAACAACTAGAATTTTTATATCTTATATCCAAAATGGATCCAAATATTCAGAAAGATATGAATACATCCACTTATTATTCATAGATAACATTTATTCAGATGGATATGCCATATTCACCTCCTCAACAATGTTGTTTTCATTTATATGAACTTCATGGTTTTCAAAAGCTCAAGAACAAAAATTTCAAAATTAGATATGTCATTTATGTCAGTCAATTGATGGGTTAAGTAGCTTTAATCAGAGTTGTTGGAACAAATGATCCCATATCCTCAAGTTTCAACAAGTCTCCACAAGATCCCATGTAAAATTACATTGAACTTAATCATCTATAGGTGTCTCCAAATCACATCTACCAACTCCTTTACAACATATTCTACCTTTTCTAAAATAATTCCTATATAGGAGTGACATCTACCTTCAAACCCTACACCACAATCAATCCAAACCTCAATAAAATTGCATGCAATATCTGTGAGGATAAATAACTCACAATAATTTGGAGGAAAAGTTCGTGCTCGACATTAATTAAGTCGATTTCTCAAATGTAAACAAACATGATATCTACAACCTTATGCTCCAGGCCTGGAAAAACCAAGAATGCAACTAGATTTTCTGAGTACCATCTATTGAAACAGTGGATGTTTGCAAAAATCCTGTACACAATGATTGACCTAACCTTTGAGTAAGGATTAATGTTACTTCATGATGACTTAAGAGTGAATGGAATAACCCACAACCATATTGGGCCTTCAGACTTCAAAGCCCATGTGCTCGATCTACACCAATACTCCTGGAAATGAAACATTGAACACCTGATCCATAACTAAAAAATGTGAGCAGGAATCCTTCACCTGACACATGAACTCAATACCAATACATTTTTCATCAATCCTTTAGATTCCTCATCAATCCTTTAGCTTCCTCATCAACACCTTAAACATCAATTCTAATACCATTAACATAAAGTGTTAAGTATAGGTTGTGGCACCTGCATGAAGTTTAATGAATATTATTTCCCTAAGTTCCATCCATTATTGTGCTTATATGGAAGTCATACCACTATCGAGAATATGAGAAATGTATGAAATGAGGTCACCAAAGGTTATAGATGTTTCATACTTATTTTTTTATGGCATGGTTATATAAATCTACAATAACAATTAATGTGAGAACATCAGGTGTAGAGGACCACAAAGGATGCCAAAGGTTTGTATAGAAACATGGGTTGTTGTAGAGGCCATGGAACATCTTTGATGTAAATCAATGGATGTTGTGAATCCATTCAAAAATGCTCCTTCAATGGAAAATGAAGGTTCATGGGTAGAAAACACTATAATGTTAATGGACCAATTATGATACTTACAATGTATGGCCCAGTAAATTATGAACTCAAAATATGCCAAAAGGAGGTTGAATATTACAACAAAAAATTGAAACCAAAATTTGTTTCAACCCTTAGTTCCCATGGAGTGGTAACCTACTCTAATACTAATGATCGATATCTTGGGGGCTAAGATCCATAAGGCTTGAATGTCGAGAGAGGAGGAGAAAAAAATACAAATCTTCCATGAAACTAATCATAAGAACATTGATAAAAAGTCAACTAAATACATCACAAGAGGAAGAGAGAGAGAGAGAGAGAGAGCTGGAGAAAATGATTCCATTAAGAAGAACCATTAATTCCAATGAGGCTAATTTTAGGACCTCTTCATCCTTATCTTCATTCTCTTCATATTTCTTTCTTATAAGGTGTCTCATTGACATATTCAACTTTAATTAGGTTTTACTCCATAGGTTACATATCTATCACTTTACATTAAAAAAAAAAAAAAAAAATGACTTTATGACTTATACATTTGAACTTAGACTATAATCCACCCAAGATTCAGATGAGATAAAGAAAATTATGTCTAGATTTTGGATACCAACAGTAAAATCCAACCACACTCTAACATGATAATCAAAGTTCCATCGATCTCACCAAAGATCTAATTTAATATCAATGTAGAAAAAACATTGAACTAAACATGCATTTCATTAGACATCTCATTCTAGCTCACATTCTTGAAGTGCTCTTTTACCCTGTTTATGATCAAGTTGCAAACATTTTCATAAAGTCTCTTATAGAAGAAATGTTTTTGAAACTTTGATTTATATTAGGAGTTGAAGGTGATGTCATTAAATGGGAATAGGCTCTAATGCCTCCTTCCTTATCCTATTATGACACCTTTTTATATCTTTCAATCCTATACCAAGTTGTTCTTAAGGGGTAATTTTAGAATATTTAGATATTTAAGAGTTAGTTAAGATCAATTTTATTTAATGTATATTTCAACAAACTTTGTGTTATTTTAGTGTTTAATATATATTTGTATGTTTTTGTAGTTGTGTGACCTAATAATCATGATATGTTCTAGACATAAAGTGATCCAATGGTTCATATTCTCCTTGATTCTAATGGCTATATTGATTTAGGGCTTAACACTTAATTGATCCATGATCTCTATTTAAAGGGGATGGAAGATCATTTTTTGAAGATCAATTGTGAGAAACTTCTATGTACAAATTTCACTTTTGCATTAATATATTATCTCAAGTTGTAGAAATTTCTTGTAGATTCAAACTGTAGATTTGGATATTCTAAAACAATTGACTTGAATCTACTCTACTCATCAGTACAAACAATAATTGATCGATGAAATTATGAAGCAGAAAAAGGAATAATTCAATCACACATAACACAATAATTTTCTACGGAAAGCCATAGCTAAAAACCATTGTTATTTGTATATTGCATTAATCAGAAAATTTGAGAAGATTACAATGCTAAGTTTCTCAAGCCCAAGAAAATTCGGCATTATCACAATCTATCTCACTACTTCACAAATAAGCTCCAGCTAATACTTAGTCAAATATGTTTCCTTCCAAGCTCATATTTCCTTGCCCTCACAACCTCCACACAAATTTTTGTTTCCTATTGCTTGGTCTCAGCAACTCGTGTTCACCAAAATAATGATTAAACTTGTGCTTTCATTCCTCCTTTTAAAGGAAATTCGAATGGCTAAAATTATTGAGTTTTCTAATTAAGGAATGATTTATTTTAGGCCTTCTTCTAATTTCATGCACAATTTGTTTAATTTATATGATTTTACAATTGATAGTACATTGTCCCTGAACTCCAATCTCAAAAATGGGTCTTTCTCTAATCTGACATGCATGATTTAATTATGAGTGAATCTTCAATTTATTGGTTGAGTAGTGTTGGTTACAACCCACTACTGCAAGTTCCACCCCACTGCTAGATGTCCCGCTAATTCCTCCATTAGTTAGAACTAGTTTAACTAAACTTAACTCAATTAAACTGAATTAAAAAATTACAACTCAAAATAACTCGACCTAGGCCCCTAAAATTTAGGAACCACTCTACATGACTCCAGATAGACTCCCAAATTGAATTAATTAATCCAATTAATTCAATTTAACTTAGTTAACTATTACAAGTTTCTATGAGAATTAGAATTACAATTTGATTCAACGACGAAATTAAATTAGGATTTTTTTCCTTTCTTTATGTTATTTTTAACATTTCTTGTTGCTATTTTCAACACTCCCTCTCAACAAGAAAGGAATTCAACTCTATCATGATCTGGTGCCTTTGGAATGTTCTTCATGCAACTCTTTTCATTGTTGTTGTTGCTACTACAACATCTGCAACCAAAAATCATCCAAACAAAATAAATTGAATCAACTGTGCCTGTAACTATCTACTGGGAAAATTGTGTTGTTGTTTACTCTACTACTGAGCATCATGCTTTGTTTTCAACACTGCTTTTAATTCCTGAGTATCTGATTGACATTGATCCTTCTGATACTGAATATTGTGGGCCCCCGTAGTAAGGTAATGATCCATGAGGAAAGAAAACTCCTCAACAGATCCTACCCAAATTATGAAACTCTTAGACTAAGGTTTCATATTGTTCCACCTCACACCTGGATGTATGGCTGCATGTTGAGAGATAATTCATGCTCCCTCTCAACCACCAAGTCTCTAACCTTTTCCTTGCTCCTCAAGGTGTTTCATGCATCTTGTACCTCAGTGCATACAAGTTCTTGACTCACACACTGATCTGTTTCACCTACCCTGAGGCGATGTGTCTAAGGAAAACCTTTCCTTTGTTAAAAATCACTTCATAGCCATTGCCTTCTAATACCACAATGGAAACAATATTCTTCTTTAGTCCTGGAACATAAATCACATATTTGAGTCTGAGATGGGAGAAAGACTCCATCTGAAAAGTAACAGTACCGATGTTGGTCGTGTTATACCTCCCATCATCTCTAAACTCTATGTTATGTTTGAGGTCTTTCTCCTCCAAGTCACTTAAGATATCTTTATTCCCCATCATATGGAACAAGGCATCACTATTGAGATACCACATGCTTCCCGTTACAGTGTTTGACATGTGTTGTATTTGTTTCTGGAAGGAAGTTCTTGGCTGTGAAACTGCGTCGAGAAACCAACTCGACCAAACTTTAGGTTCAAGCTCGCTCTTGAACCAGAGGTGGCTCCCTCAAGTGTTATGAATGATTTGTTTAACATTGTTCATTGTCACTGAACAGCATCCTTTGAAGCTCAATGGCCATATCTATGATTTTTTGTAGCTAGTTTCTGATGAGCACCTAATCTCTGCTCAAAAATAAATCCCTCTCTTGTAGAGGCCTTGATCAAAGTGCCAACGTCCAAATTTGATAAAATGACATAATTATATAGAGTTTGGTAGAGGAATATAAGAGAATATGTTATAATTAAGCATTCATAATGAATACTTAATCAACTAGATATAGTAGGTGCAAGTATAAAACTTCTACACCCAAAAAAATATACATTCAAGAAATGAGAGGATGTGACAATTAAATATGTCGAGGAGTTATTTCAAACAGATTATTTAATAAGCTTATCTCTATAATGATGATAAATTCACAGTTGGTTGTCAGGGATGTTGATACGCTAACCTATCATTTCCCTAGCTCCTACATTACCTTGAACATATGCATAAATAGATTATGAAAGCACTAGAAAAAAATATAAAAAACATAAATTTTGTCATGAACTGGAACCAGAAACCTTCAATTAAGAATTATCTAATAAAAATTTTACAAAAATGGCAGGTTTTGGCATCAAAATCCAACCCTTGTACAACTACAATGAAAGCATATATAGAAAAATACATCAATTAACTGTTACAATATTTCTGGAACGAAAATCTAAACAATATACTAAAAATGAAAACAATCTCTGAATAATCTGTCAGAAACTTGGAGTTGTTTGCAAGAAATGAGGAACTAATAGAAAGTCTTTTGCCTCCAAATCTAGAAATAATCTTTTAACTGCTAACATTCTACCTGGAAATGTTTGTCACCAGTTGTATGATTTACTGCAAATGTTGGATTGATAAAAGAAATATTATCTATTGACAAATGTCTCGTTATCTTTTCTTAATGAATGGTGATTCAATGCTTTGAAATCTGCACTTTGTTAACTGACTACCTAGGAATACTCATCAATTCTCTCAAATCTTGCTTAATTTTCAACTTTCTAATTTTTTACTTGGATATTTGAAACTATTGTCTCATCCCTAAGTACATTTGAATATGAAACAAATTGCACAATTTAAGCCCTCTAGATTGGGATAAGTTTGATTGATGATCTTTAATTACATATTTAATCACTGAAAAGAGGGTCTCAACCATCTGTATCTACCAGCTTATCCTTGGTTTAATTTTGGAAAATAATATTTCTTATGTAATTTTACAAAACCTTTATTCATCAAATCAAATCAAAAAGTTTCTACGGTATGGTAAATTCCTCATATCAATGATTATGGACCAAGAGCATGCATCAACTTTCACTCTGAACATCCTTTTTAATGGATTCATTCTCCACATTGCTATACATTCAAAATTCCAGTCCCACTAGTTTTGAAAAAAAATATTTCAAAGTTTCTTCACCATGGTCATTTTGTATATATCCCCTAATCAAGTAATTCCACAGAGTCCTCTTGTTGAGAGACTTCATTGAACAACTGTTGAGAATAATCCACTCTCCCACACTTGAAATTCTTTTATAAATGTTTGACAATGTCACTCTATAACCAACTCTTATCTGACAAAAAATGACATTGCCAAAGATATATGAACCAATTGTGGTTCCGGAGAGGGAAACACAAATTGTGTTTGGAATGCTGAGAAATTCTATTGAAGTAGTCCATTTCTAGTCATCATAATCATAAGAAAAAAGAAAAGGAATTAGATTCCCTTATCAAATGTCATCAAAACTCTCTTCTTTAACTGATTCACTTGCAACAAATACATTCTTTGCAATCATTTCCACCGCTTAGTGATTCATCCCATAAATAATGAAATAATCTTCAACATGTAGTTTCTATGAATATTTTTATAATTATGGATCATTTTCTTTCTTAGACATGCTAGTGCTACAAAAATTGATATAACTGCAACAAAAAATTTGACCATCATCTCCACAAATTCCTTTGTGAAATTCATCAATCCAAAGGTATATTCAAAAGCAAAACATTCACTAGTTTTCGTACCCATCTCTTATGCCTTCACAGTGCATTATTTTAAGATCACCGGAATTGAATATTTTCAGTTTCCCAACCATTTTCACTATCAACACAGAAGGACATTATTGTGAGAAGAAAATCCTTGAGGAATTGATTGTGATCTTTTCCAAATGTTGTAGATCCCACTTGAATAGATTGGTTTAGATTATTGAACGCATAACATGATCCAGTTGCAAATCTAGTACAGTAACAAAATGTGGTGGCAAAGAAATGGTCATATTAGTGCCATTATTTTTAATTTTGTTTCTCTAGGCACGATCTTTTTTGGTTTTTCAAACAAATTTTCATCCATCAGATGTAAACTTTTCCATCCTTTAATTTAATTCATCTTATTGCAGAAGCAACTAAAGCAGATGTAGTAATCTCTTGTATTGTAACAGGAAGAAATACAACACCATTTGACTCCCTGAAGAATTGTTACATGTAGTAGCTTAGAGTCCCATATTGTTGCCAATAAACTACCATCTCCAGAATTTGTACCAATAACAAAATATTCACTAACAAATTCCTTTGGTCCACTTGACAGTGTATTATCAAATTTATGAACCATAGAAAAGTTGTTTCTTGCAAATGTATAAATATGGTAATCATATAGGTCTGCAGGATGATCCAGTGGCTTAGACGATCCATCATTGTTGGAGATAATTTGGATATCAAGATAAGTCGATTTTATTACATAATAAAATTTAATATAATTGATTTTCTTTTGATGGCTAGCTATCCTCCATTCAAAATCATTGCTCAATGAGTTTCAAGCTCTAGAATTTAAAGAAAGAACCACAACCTTCAGATGTGTGGGTTGCTCAACGAAAAGAAAAATTATAATGACTCTCGCTTGATTTTGGATGATTAAAATCCCTCTTTTTGATTTGGTTCTTTTTCTTCTTTCTGAAAGTATTGTTTCCCATTAATAACTCCTGGTACATATTGATCTACTAAAGTTGTGGGATTAACTAATTATTTACAGTGGTTTTGCAACAAAAGTGACCATGCCAAAAACTGAACATTTACCTTTTAGAGATCCAAGGAAATGTCCCAAACTGCTCAGAATTTGCCACAAATTACCATTACGCACCTAATTGACACCATTATGCACAAAACATGTGTCTTGTATTTTTTAATTTCATCTCCATTTGCCCAAGATATGAGCCCCAAATTCATTGTCTATAAATGTTCACAAAATTTTGACCCATTATTTTCCATGATTATCCTGTAACTTCATTTGTCAATTTCTTCAACAATTTCATGCTCTGGAAATTCATATCCATGGAGTAGTGAATATATGAATAATTGGTGCTTTGAATCTTGGATTTCCCCTTGCAAAACAACATTTTATTGTGGTGATAAACCTTTACAGAATTAAGGAGAAATTAATTTGTACATTTGTGTTCCTCCATGGCGGTTTCCACAAATGCACTGGCCATTTATTTCATACTCCACTCTTATGGAAACAATCCAATCTTCAACTTAGAATGATCTGTTGAATTCCTGTGTAAATCTCATCATGGAAGTTGGTTTCACCACTACCGCCCCAAGGCTCATACGACACCGGTCATATGACAAACTTTGGTGGCTGGAGTGCTTAAATTTAAAATATACATGTAGAATTTCCTACCAATTCTCTACAAATCTACCTCTGAGATCTATGTAGAAAATATGACTGTATATTAACCCGATAATGCAATATACCAAAGCAAAATACTATAATCTACTTCTACTATCAAACTTGCGGAAGCTTAAATATTGATCTGAATCAGAGTTGAAAACATATAACCATAAGAAGAAGAATCAATGCACATGAAACACAGAAAATACTCAAGGGAAAGCCTCAGCTAAAAACCCCACTATCTGTATTATCATACGAGGTGGAAAAACATCAGAATTATACAAAGCCTTAGCTCTCACAGCTAGCCAGTTCTTAGTACGATCCTCCTAGATGCTTACAGGTAAACAAAGCTTCTCACAAACCTTCTCCTCTTCCCTCCAAGCTCCTAGTTCCTTGTGCAGTTTCTCCTGGGTGATCCTCTTGTTACCAAGTGGAAGACTAATCACTCGCATTGATCCTACACCCTATCAGAACTGTGCAATCCTCCAAGGGACCTTCCCTTGACTGCATGCATGAGTTTCCTTTATAGGAAAACACATGCAACTGATAATACATTGTCCTTGACATTTAGCTCAACTGGGTCTTTCTTAGAATAGACATGCATGAGTTTCTAATGAGAAAATCTTCAGTTATCTGGAGTACACTAGTTGAGTGCATGCATGCATCAACTGATTGATAACTCACAATTAGTTCCTCAAACAGTTTGGAACTAATTTAACTGGACTTAACTCAGTAAACTGAGCTAACTATTTAAACTCAATATTAACTCATCTTATCTCCTTATTTAAGGGATAATCTACTAATTTAGGGATAACAGTGCATGACTGCAGAATCTTCTAACTTGAATTTCTCCAACTAATTAATCCATAATGAATTAATTAATTATTTCCAAGCAGCTGGTGAGACTAAATTTGAATTTAATTCACAATTTTAATTCAAGGACAAATTAAAATTGTAATTTCTAGATCTTATTTTTATCATTTCTTGTTGTTATTTTCAACACTCCCTCTCAACAAGAAAGGAATTCAACTCGATCTTGATCCTGAACCTTTGGGATGTTCTACATGTAACACTTCTCTCTAGTTTTGTTGCTCCAGCAACTCCAGAAACAAAAAAACATCCAACCTGATTCAATATGATGCATCTATCATCAAAGTCTCTGATTATTATTGCCTCTATCGACTGAAAACTCTATGCTTCTATTGACTCTGCCTTTCTGCATTGTTGTCAATCCTTCTCTACGCTCTTCATTATCTTACTTCTCTAGCCTCTGTCACTTTGATCTTTGACTGCATCAATCCCACTAATTCCTCCCGCTACTATGTACTTTGGGCTCCCGTAGCAAGGTATGATCCATGAGATAAAACCTCTCAATGGACCCTGCCCAATTTCAGCCTTCTTGAGACTATCACTTCACATCACCCCACCTCACACCTGGAGGTATGGTTGCATGTGATCCCTCTGCCTACTTCTCCAATTGTGGCTCCCCCACAATTGTCTGAGACTTCTTCTGGGACTGCATGTTGAGAGGTAATTTACACTCTCTCTCAACCACCAAGTCTCTAACATTTGCCTTGCTCCTCAAGGCTTTGCATGCATCTTGAACCTCAAGAGCATACATGTTCTTGACTCGTGAACCGATCTATTTCACCTGTCTTGTGGTGATGTGTCTAAGGAAAACTTTTCCCTTACTAAAGACAACATCGTAGCCTTTGTCCTCCAATATCGCGATCGATACTAAGTTCTTCTTCAATCCAGGCACATACTTCACATCTGTCAAGGTGATAGGAGGTCCATGCTCCCTCTCAAAAGAAACCATGCCCACTCGTGAAACACTATACCTATTGTCGTCACCCATCTCTTTGCACATCTTGAGGTCATTCTCCTCCAAGGCACTAAATAAACTTTTAGCACCAATCATGTGGAATGAGGCTCCACTGTCAAGATACCAACCATAATCCATCATTAATGACACCATGCATGCGATGAGGGTAAATTCCATTTCGAACTGAGAGGCTAATGCCTCACCTTTCGATCCTTCCGAGGATCCCTTCTTGGACTTCTTCGATGGGAAATTAGTCGCATAATTCCCATCTTGTGACAATTAAAGCATCTCACTTTGACTGTCACCCTTCTTCCTTCCATGAGAAGAATTCGATTTGGAATGGGAATCCTTCCCCTTCCCTTTCCTTGCCTTACTCGCTAAGGCCAGATTTTCTTCATCATCATCCTTGGATGAAGACCCATCTCGAATGCTCCTCCTAATCTCCTCCTGCATCAAATCTGACCACAGTCGTTCCCAATCCGGTAGTTTCTCCCTTCCATTCACAGAGTCGTGGTATCTATTCCAGCTCTTTGGAAGGCCAAGGAGAGTGAGGCTCACCATATCATTATCGGCAGTAGTTATTCCCACACTTCCAAGCTTATCTCTACAGGTGGTGAGCTTGTTTAGATATGTGGAAATAGTATCATTGTTCTCCATCTTGATTCTTCGAAGCTTATCCTTGAGCGCCAATTTCCTCTGGTCATTATTGTTCTAGTAGACATCCTTCAATGTCTTCCACATTGAATATGCAGTATCCTTCCCATGGAGACTCGAGACAATATGGTCTCGAACTCACTCAAGGATGATCTGTCTTGCCCTCGCTACACACTTCTTCCACTCAGCCAACTCTTGTGCATTAGTTGAACCTGGCTTTGGGATTTCTTGATCAATGAAATTATTCAAGTCATTTTCTTCTAATACAGCCTCCATGCGATGTAATTTGAGCTGCCTTCCAAGGCATACTCAAGTCTCAAGCCATAGAATGCCATTGGCCAACCTTGAAGTATGATATGAATTCAATTTGCACCTACAACCCCAAACTTCAAACTTCAAATTATCTTCTCCGTATACTGTTCATAGCTTCGATAAACTTGGCTCTGATACCACGTAGAATCTCCTGCAAATTCTCTACAAATCTACCTCTGAGATCTCTATTGAAAATCTGACTATAGATTAACCCAATAATGCAATATACCAAAGCAAAGTACTATAATCTACTTCTACTATCAAACTTGCGGAAGCTTAAAGACTGAGCGGAATTAGAGCTAAACACATATAACCATAAGAAGAAGAATCAATGCACATGAAACACAGAAAATACTCAGGGGAAATCCTCAACTAAAAACCCCACTACTTGTATTATCATACAAGGTGGAAATACATCAGAATTATACAAAGCCTTAGCTCTCAAAGCTAGTTAGCTCTTAGTACAATCCTCCTGGATGCTCACAGGCAAAAAAAGCTTCTCACAAGCCTTCTCCTCTGCCCTCCAAGCTCCTACTTCCTTGTGCAGTTTCTACTAGGTGATCCTCATGTTACCAAGTGGAAGACTGATCACTCACACTAATCCTACACCCTATCAGAACTGCGCAATCCTCCAAGGAACCTTCCCTTAACTGCATGCATGAGTTTCCTTTATAGGAAAACACATGCAATTGATAGTACATTTTCCTTGACATTTAGCTCAATTGGGTTTTTCTCATAATAGACATGCATGAGTTTCTGATGAGAGAATCTTCAATTATCAGGAGTACACTAGTTGAGTGCATGCATGCATCAACTGACTAATAACTCACAATTAGTTCCTCAAATAGTTTGGAACTAATTTAACTAGACTTAACTCAGTAAACTGAGCTAACTAATTACAGCTCAGATATAACTCAATCTTATCTCTTTAATTAAGGGATAATCTCCTTAATTTAAGGGATAACTGTTGCATGACTACAGAAAGCCTTCTAACTTGAAATTCTCCAACTAATTAATCCATAATGAATTAATTAATTATTTCCAAGCAGCAATTCGAATTTAATTCACAATTTTAATTCAAGGACAAATTAAAATTGGAATTTCTGGATTCTATTTTTATCATTTCTTGTTGCTATTTTCAACAATGCATTCTAATGCAATCCAGATACAAACCACTCTGGCGAATTATATATCAATTAAATGATATGTTGCCAAGCCCTATAGCAATGAAATGGCCACTTAACAACCTTGTTTCCACCTTTAACCATGTTCTATCACTGAAACCAGCATTGTATTATGGGGGGTGCAGTTCCACATAGTAAGTGGTTTTCGACCTAGGGCGCCACAATTAACATTCTTCTGCCACGTAGGAAAAATGTTTTGGAGAAACATACAATGCGGAACCCCCCTCCTTATTAAACGTCGAAAAGCACGGGGATTACGTAATTGAATTATTGTCGTTGATTTTCAAGAGCCAACACCATTCATTAAAAGCTACAAGGCGCTTAATCTTGTGCATTCGTCGTTGATTTGCCCCCTTTTTTGCTTGGGTTATGGGATTTATCCCACATCAAGCAGCTAGAAAAGATTCATAGTATATGTATACACTATTACATACAATACATTCTAACATGTGAGATGCTCCTTTGGTTCTTCCATTGGCTTGACATGTGTATTGGCTTGTTCAATGGTTGATTTACTTCATGTAGAAATAAACTTAGTTGATATATTTCATGTTGAAATAAACTTAGTTGATTTATTTCATGTTGAAATAAACTTAGAGAAACCAAATACTTTTTTAATATAATTATATATTATAAAATTTAAAATGATTTAAAATTAAAATTATTATAAAAATAACTAAGTAACCATTTTTCCATCAAAACAGGTATATATCTAACAGTTTAGTCGAGAGGCAATACTAACAAAATTCAATTTTTTTGTAACTTTTTAAAGGGCTCAGAAAAATTACAACACCATGCATGCAATGAGAGTAAATCAAGTTTGAACTGTGAAGCTAGAGCTTCACCTGTTGCTTCTATTGCAGGATCCTTCTTGCTTGCTTTCTTTTGTGGGCATTTCGTGGCATAGTGCTCGAACTCATGATAGTGAAAACACTTGATGTTTGACAATTCCTTATTCTTGCTGCCCTCCTCGTCTTGGGACTGATTTCCCTTGGAATTATTTTCTTTGTTGAATAATTCAAAGTCCTCTTCCATTTCTTTGGATGAGGTCTCATCTTTGGTGTTCTGACGAATCTCTTCTTGTACCAAGTCGAACCACAACGGCTCCCACTTTGGTAGCTTCTCTCTCCCATTAACTAAGTAATGTTAGTTGTGCCAACTCTTGGGAAGGCCTAGAAGTGATAGGCTCACCATATCGTCTCCAGCAACTATAACACCGACACTTCCAAGCTCATCCCAACATTGGGTGAACTTGGTCAAATACTTTGGTATATTGTCGCCCTTCTCCATCTTGATCTTTCTAAGCTTTTCCTTCAGTTCCAACTTCTTGTGGTCACTATTGTTTTGAAACAAGTCCATCAAGGTCTTCCACATTGTAAATGGAGTTTCCTTACCATGGAAGTTCGAGACAATATGATCTCGAACTCCTTCTAGGATAATCCTTCTCACCTTTGACACACACTTTCTCCACTCTGTCGGATCCTGAGCATCAACTGGCTTAGGAATATATTTATCTATGAATTCCTTAAGCCTATTGTCTTCCAACATTGCCTCCATCATGTCCTTCCAAGAAATATAGTTCAAATTACACTCAAAAGCATATTTCAATCTCAATCTGTGGAACGACATCCTGTTGACTCTGAAGTATGATCTGCAAACTCAATTTCTCCTGCAAAAAACAAACTCGTATTCTCCTATTCTATAGTGATTTCAGCTTTGATACCATGTATAAATTCCTTGTAGATTCAAACTGAAAATTGTAGTATGTTAAAACAATTAACTTGAATATACTCTACTCATTATTGGAAACAATCGATGCAATCACAAAGCAAAAAAAAGAAGAATTCAATCACACATAACAAAATATTTTTCTAGGGAAAGCCACGACTAAAAACCCCTGCTATCTGTATATTGCATTAATCAAAAAACTTGAGAAGATTACAATGCTTTGCTCAAACCTGAGCAAACTTTGCACTATCACAATCTATCTCACTGCTTCATAAACAAAATCCAACCAATACTTGGCCAAATATGTTGCCTATCAAGCTCCTATTTCCTTACCCTCACAAGCTCCATGCACAAACTTGTGCTTTCTATTGCTTGGTCTCACCAACTCGTGCTCACCAAAACAACGATTAAACTTGTGCCTTCATTCCTCCTTTTAAAGGCAATTTGAATGGCTAAAGTAGTGAGTTTTCTAATTAATGAATGATTTATTTTAGGTCTTCTTCTGATTGCATTTACAATCTGTTTAATTTAGATGGTTTTACAACTAATAATACATTGTCCCAGAATTCCAATCTCAACTGGGTCTTTCTCTGATCTGACATGCATGAGTTAATTATGAGTGAATCTTCAGTTTATTGGTTGAGCAGTGTTGGTTACACCCCACTGCTAGATCTCCCACTAATTCCTCCATCAGTTGGAACTAGTTTAATTGAATTTAACTCAGTTAAACTGAATTAAATAATTACAACTCAAAAGAACTCAACTTGGGCCCCTAAAATTTAAGAACCAATTTACATGACTCTATATAGACTCCCAACTCGAATTAATTGAGCCAACTAAGTCAAATTAACTTAGTTAACTATTACAACTTGCTAGAAAATTAGAATTACAATTTAATTCAAAGACAAAATTAAATTATGATTTTTTTCATTTCTTGATACTATTTCTTATTACTATTTTCAACACAAGTGACCATCACACTTATTTCTTTATTTAAAAATTTTAACCCATATATTAATCTTTAATTTATTTATAAAAACGATTATTCAAAATATTGATCTAATTTTATTAAACAATTTTAATTACAAGTACATCAAAAAAAATTATTCCCAAAATTCTTTTCTCAATTATAAATATGGATCATTTTGAAACTTTTACCACCATATAATTCAATCCAAATCATTAAAAATGAGTTATCTAACAGAACCCATACATATATATAACTTAACTCACACATTTCGAAACTAAATTAAATTAGTTTTCTAAGAGTGGTCAAGCTGGATTCAAATAATTACCTAAAATTGATGTTGAAGATTAAAATATGTTGAAAGATAACTTTATTGTGACAATTCTCCAAGGAAACTAAATTAAATTAGTTTCCTCAGGGTGGTCAAGCTGGATACAAATAATTACCTAAAATTGATGTTGAAGATTAAAATATGTGGAAAGATAACATTATTGTGACAATTCTCTAAGGAGAATGAATCAAATTACACGCCCATATTATATTTCTATAATAAATTATATTTATATTTCAACTAACATATATGGAAACTTACATTTCAGTGCTTTTGTTTTATTGTACATTGTATTGCTTGGTTTTTTTAATTGTTTAAGAGTTTACATGGTATGGTTTCGTTTTTGTTTATAGAGTAAGAATGTATGATATTTAAAAAAAATAAAAATATTTAATTTAATAAAGTTTGTTTGGGGTAGTTTATATTGGTAATGGTCATGGAAATGAAGTTTTATTGAATTAAAAATCTTGGATTTAAATTTTGTGCTATCTCCGATCAAGATAAAAATTTAAATATGATAAAAATATAAATCCTACCAAACTTTATATATAATATATTATAATATATATATATATATAATTCAATTTAATAAATATATTTAATACCAAAATCAAAAATATAACATTATATAATAAATTATTACATTAATACATTTACTATGAATATATAAAAATTATTAATTACATTAATACATTAATATGAATATAAAAATTATTATTATTATTAAATTTGATCATAGAAACTTGAAAATAAAAGACACATGATTTTCATACTTTATTACTATTTTATTAAATTAGTTTAATTATTATATTTGATCATAGAAACTTAATTATTATATTTGATCATAGAGACTTGAAAGTAAAAGAGTCAAGTGGAGAGAAATGTCTTCTTATCATGTTATTTTTAAAAAAGGGCAAGTTGGTACATTACCATGTATTTAAAAGTTCCCCTCTTTCATTGTTGATTTTTCGTCTTCCGAAACTAATTAGTTTAATCTTTTTCAAAGGTTCAACTTTATTATATATTAATCATTGTTTACTAGTACTAAAGCAATTTCATTATACAAATTGGAGCTCCTTAACACAATATGACCACACAAATGAGAAAAAATAAACGGATGAAATAATTGCCTTTGCCCCGTTGTTATTAGTATTTACCCTCTAAATGGTACTGCATCTCTATTTCTAGTTCTCTTAGAGATACTCCTTCTCACAAGTGGCCAGTGACCACAAAAAGTTGCGAAGAAAGTTGAGGGTCCTTTTATCCAAAACTAGAAGCATATTATTTTTCATGGCATTCTTATTCAACACTAGAATAAAGGTAAAAGAGCATTCTAGTATTTCTACTAGCCTTTTATTGACTAAATAAGCTTCCATTCTAAAACCCCAAATTATCCTCGATTGATCTTCTCATTTAGTTTAAGATCATTAAAAAACAAATATCATAGTAAGTTTTGCACAAGTCCATGTAATTCGATTTATGTTTCCAGTAGAAAATGTCACTTTTCGAGGTTCATAGAAGGATGCATGGGAGTCATAATATAGGAGATAGTTTACGGGTGCAGAGACGAATATTAGCAGAATCACTGTAACAACGGGAAGGTGTTCACATGTGTTGCAAAGAGTGTGGCCGAAATTTATTCTTTGGTGTCTAAGGATTTTAAGTTGTTGGTATATTTTTTATAATGGGGTGGTTTAGTTTTGGTTTGCCCCATATTTGTACCGCGGATTATTGGTTGGATGTTTGATTTGGTGTTTTTGGGCATTTTCTTACCCGATTTTGTGTGAATGTTAGGAGGTGTCAAGGGTGGCTTGTGGTTTTGTTGGGTTTGGAACTATTAGGAATGCTTCCTTCTCCTATTCTGAATATATATCTTGATTCTCATTTGAGTGGAACATTTGTGTTCTCCTCGATGGAAGAAAAATGCACGTTTGGAGAAATATTCTTAATGGGGATTTGGTGGGGGGTGATATTGAGGTTGGGGTATAGCAGGAGCAGAAGAGTTTTCAGATTTTGTGGAAGAAGTGGATAAATTCTTTTATCATCTCGTGACCCTTTAAGGACATAAGTTTTAGGTGTTGTCATTGATGGTGGAGGATCTTGGGTTGCTAGTGTTGCTGTTGTTGTTGTTAGTGACATTTGCATTTGTTTCATCATTGAGGGTTTTCTGCGACTCATTTGAGGTTCTCAGTTCTTTTGG
>APFE031720994.1:10358-30358 GCA_000404065.3 Pinus taeda | reverse complement strand
TCACCTAGTCCTCTTTGTTCAGTCTTCTATTGTT
This sequence comes from Pinus taeda, assembly GCA_000404065.3. NCBI lineage: Eukaryota > Viridiplantae > Streptophyta > Pinopsida > Pinales > Pinaceae > Pinus > Pinus taeda. Next base: position 30,324 of record APFE031720994.1, on the reverse strand, counting down.
CTCATTCAATAAAAAATGGTAGATTCTGTGAAATCTTTAGCATATTTTAGATTGGTTGTTCCTAATTAGAGCATGGTTGCAATTGACTCTTGTGGTTTGTCGAGGCGTTTTGTGGCACTCTAGGACCCATATTGGGCAGATATGAAGGCTCATAAGTTTTTTGAGGGTATTTTACTCTCTGGAAATATCTTGGGTTTGAGAGAGAAGATCCACATATGGAACATATATGCTCCATATGAAGGCAGACAATGTTTTTGGGATAGGGTGGAGTCTTCAGATCTTCTAAAGATTGTATCATTGATCATTGCAAGTGATTATAATGCAATATTATCTAGGGATTAGTATTGGGGTTTGAAGTGTCATGGTGACCCTCTCTCTGATCGACTAAACTCACTCTTTGATGATAACCATATTGTGGACATTTTCCATGTTCCTATCAATCCCACTTGGCATAATGGTAGAAGTGGTGGTGAATATATTGGGAAGAGACATGATCGATTCATGGTACACCAAAACTTTTTCGAAGTTCTTGGAAATTTAAGATCAAGGGTTGAAAATATATACATCTCGGATCATTGTCCTATTGTCCTACAATGGCAAGAAGAATTGATCCGTAGGGGTGTCCCTTTTAAATTCAATAGAATCTAGCTGGAAGATGATGATTTTAACAGATTGGTTTACGATTTCTGGAATTCCTTTAAAATGCAACCCGGTCAATCAACTATGGATAATATTACTGAGAAATTAAGTTCACTTAAGAGCCATATTTGCATTTGGGAGAGGGAGAAGAAGGCTAGGCTATACATGGAATTGAAGGCTTTGGTTGACTAAATTCAAATGATTGGGGAGAGTCTCTCCACTGGCCACCCTATCTACACACTTTAGAAAGGTTGAAGTTCCTAGAAGATAGGAAAAAGTGCATATTATTGATACAAGAAAACACATGGAGACTAAAAAGCAAGGAAAATTAGATCTGTGTGGCAGATCGCAATACAAAATTATTTCACCAATTCGCCAATAACCAGAAGAATATCAATGATATTTGGAGCATAAAGGGAGTGGATGGAAACTATAGATTCTCCGATGATGAGATTTAGAAAGAGGCAATTCTATTTTTCAAATATCTCTTTTTGGCCAGATGTGCAACCCACATTGAAAATAAACTATGGGGAGATGAGGAATACCCAAGGATGTTTGATCAGGAAGAAAATGTTGCCCTCTATAGATAGGTTTCCTCTGAAGAAATACACTCAGTTTTGAACTCCTTTGCTAGGGACAAATTCTCGGGACTTGATGGCTGGACAATGGAAATATTTTTACAATTTTTTAATATTATGAGGTAGGAATTGTTGGATTTAGTTGAGGAATCCTGAAATAGAAGGTTCATTTCCAGTTTTATTAAATCTACTCTCATTTCCCTCATGTAGAAGGTCACCTCATTGGGCACTTTCTCAGATTTTAGGTCGATCTCCTTGTGCAATATCATATACAAGCTTATTTCAAAGGTAATAGTTGAACAAATCAAAGGCACCCTCTATGTTCACATATCCAGGTAACAGTTTGGATTTCTTCACAATAGGTATATACATGATGCAATTTTTATTGCTCAGGAGTGCATCCACTCCATCCAAACAAAAAGACTAGAAGCAGTGGTAATGAAGATCGACTTGAAGAGAGCATACGATTGCATGGATTGGAATTTTCTCAAGGTCATTTTACTGAATATTCGGCTCAAAATACGTAATGTAGAATAGATCATGGCATGCATGACTAAAGTTTGGCTCGTTGTCCTAATTAATGGATTTCTCACTGAATTTTTTCGAGCATGTAGAGGCCTACAGCAGGGATTTTCATTATCACCACTGCTCTTCATTCTTGTTATGGATGGCATCAATAGGAAGATCAACTCGAAAAATGTTTTGGGGACATTCAAGGGACTGCATATGGCTTCAAAGGTTAGTATCACACATATTTTCTTTGTTGACAATATCCTTACTTTTTGGATGATTTCTCGGGCAAAGTGGGAGACACTTCTCTATATATTTCATCTTTTTGGAGAGGCTGCGGGGCTCATTTCAAATGGACTCAAATCCTTTCTCATTTACTCAACTGGAAATCACAATGATATTAATTATATTCCTGGGATATTTGGGGTGGGCATAAAGCGTCTACAGGATGGCTTTACCTACTTGGGATTTAGATTGAAGCCGAAAAACTGTTCAGAGGACTAGACATGGCTACTCTCAAAATTTGATAAGAATCTTATGGTTTGTACACATCTTTGGATCTCATTGGGTGGGAAATTCACCTTGATACAATTTTTTCTTCAACAAATGGTTATTTACTAGATGCACCTTTTTCCTATAATAGTCCATATCACATCTAAAATGTGTTCCCTTTTGGCACGCTTCTTGTGGTATGGCGTAGATAAGGAACGCAAATATCATTTAACTACCTGGAGTACTATCTCCAGACCTAAAGAACCCGGTGGCTCGGGGATCTTGAACACCCAAGTTTTTAGTTGGTCCATGTTAATGAAGTTTCTCTGGCGGGCACTATTCAGTGGTGGCATTTTGGGGCAGATCATTTCTGCAAATATCAGATGTGAATACCTAACATGCACTGTATCAAGATGGATGAGATTGGAATCAAGATGGGATCGTACATCTAGTCAAGCTTCCAAAAGATGAAGGTATGGTTCTTGAGTGGGGTGAAATGGACTTTTGGAAAAGGAAATTTGTTGATTATTGGGTAGGACAGAATTGTCAACGTTTCAGACTCCGTTACAATTTCTAAAGGCATGATCGTGGGACTTCACTAGAGAGGAATTTTTCTTCTGGATCAGGCTATCAGTTGTTGGAACGATGTCAATCCGATATGGAAAGAGGTGGCACATATCAAACTGACTAGCCATATGCTTGTGGATTGGAATAACTATGTCAAAGCACTAAAAAATTTTGGTCTATGTGAAAATGAGAGAGGTGATTCCCTTTCATGGGATGGGCCTCTTCAGAAAGGTGTTTTGGTGGTTGCGGAGGATTATTAACATCTTATGCACCTTACACAGAAATCTACAATGTCATCGTGGTTCAAGACTGTATGGAATTTGCATGTCCCTTTGAAAATCACTTTGTTTTGTTGGTTGGCATATAAAAACAAGATTTTGACATGGGATCATCTGTGTAAACATGGTTTTCATGGCCCGGGATGTTGTCCCTTATGTGGTGGTGATATTGAAATTGTTGTGCATCTTTTTCTTTCCTGCAGCATCACACTTCAGGTCTGTTCAATGACTATCCTTTTTCAAAATTACTTTCAGGAATTTCATTTATATTGAGCAATGTTTGCGGTGGGAATTGGTTGGACATCGTATACAAAAGTACATCCCATTGTTTGTAATTTGGGAAAACTTGAAGGCCCAGAATCATCTCATTTTTTGGGGAATTCCTTTTAGTGCTTACAAGACCTGCTCTAAAATTCTGGCTTGGCTAGTTTATATGGAACCATAGATGATAATTACCAAGGACCTGTCGGGGAGATTTTTTCACCATCAGATAAACTTGTCAGTGCAATTTTTCGATGGTGCAACACAGCTAGGGAGATGTGGTTGTGGAGCTTGGCTACGCATTAGTGGTAACTCTCACTATAATTTTCATTGGTTTGGGGGTTTACGCACAAACTCTAGTGAGAATATGGTGGCTCTTTAGGGTTTTCTCTAGTTTGCAAGTGAAAGACAGGTCCATAGCATCCATTTCTACAGATATTCTAAGACCATCATAGATGGAATTCTCAGCAATAAAACTTCTGACCTTCCATATCTCATGGGTTAGCAGGAACGTATTGATGCTCTCATAAAGACCTTTCTGAGTTTTGACATTTTGCATATATTCAGGGAATCGAACGTGATGGCCGACTCCATGTCAAAATGAGGATTGCATGTCGATGAAGTATATATGTTCTTTACATTTCTTTTTGATGGAGTGGTTAGGGAGGAGGGGCGCGCTTCCCTTCCACAACTGGTCTACTGGACATTTAATTTTTCATATCATATGCAATTTCCTTTAGTTGTTATCCTAATCCTTTCGGTTGTTTTTTCCTCTATTTTTCTTTTTGGTAAATGAACTCTCCATATGTATGTGGGTTGGTACCGATAACATGTATTCTGTGACATTATGACTCTTGTTAGTTTTTGGTTCTAGAAAAAACTGCAAAATGACAGACAAATGTAACAGGTATTTTTCCTTGATAAAATCCAGTTTATTTTTTCCTCAAAAAAAAAAAAAATATAAGATGTTTTCATCCCCTATGTGCATTCCCTATTCCACACTTGCACATCCAAAAATATTGGAGGAACATTGAAAAATAAGTCTTAAAACTAAATAGAAACTCACATTCTCTGGCTTCAGCGTACCACATTTCCTCATGTTGCAAACGGAATGAGAAATTTGTTGAAGAATCTAGGGCACGTGTAGTTAATGAGATTCTTCTTGACTTGATAACTATTTTTGAGGTATTTTAATTTTCTTATTAGCACAATATTCTCTTTGACATTATTGGAGTGTGCGTTTCTTATTTCATCAAATATCTACCAAAAACAAAGAGATAAGAACATAAGATGTTGGCATTCTGGCAGGGCCAAAACCTCTCCCTCTTGGAGAGGAAAACCCGCACAAAATTATTCTTATAGAGATTCCAATTGATGAATACCAAGACCATGACCGTTGACCTACTATGCCACTCCAATACCAAGATACCAATCCTCTTCTTTCTCACTGTTGATATCATCATCATTACTGGAACACTGAAGACATCACTATTGCGCCTCTGAGATCTTCATTATTGTTGCAACTCTATTGTTCCTACAATGAGATCTTCATCATGTCAACTAGATCATTGTTTCTGCCCCATCACTGATATCTTCACCTTATACCTCTGTCTTCATTAGGATCATGATTATACAAAGATCATAATAGAATCTATTATGATTGTATTGTCTAGTATGTTGAGACAGAGTAAGTCACCATTAGATTTCTTCATTACTGCATTTAGAAAGAGTACTGAGATAGAGTATGATATTGTCTAGTATGTTGAGACTGAGACAATGAGAAATCTGAGGGTATATCCTCATCATAACAAATAATTTGTGATTGTATATGTAAATGTTGGATCATCGTGATCCTTCTCATCATAAGCATATTGAGACCGTAATATTGTGAACTTTCCTTCCACCGGGATCATGATCAAGACTGTCACCACCGAGGACATATACCCTTGCTTTTTGTAACCCATGAAATAGCAAAAGCTTCCTAAAAACACAGATATCCTTCACTATCTGAAACACTGATCTATTGTCTTCATCCGAGAATCCTGTAGCTTTGTGCCATCTGAAGTTGCAGAGTTAAGTGTGAAAATTACTTGACTATAATTTCTCACTGTGATCACCATCAAAGTTGTAGAGACCTTTGAGATCCTATACCCATCTGAAATCATAGAGGAATTTGATTATCTGTGCCTCACTTTTGCTGATACCCTAGATGGGTATATATAGTGGTTTTCCCTGCATATTTAGCCGACCTGAGCCAATGAAGATTTTCATATTTAATGCAAGCTGACATGACATCCTTTTAATTCATTTGCAAATCGACATGACTACGTTTTATATCATTTAACTTACTGCCTTCTTCAAGAGGATTGTGCTTGTCTTAGAGGGCTAATCTAGACACTAGGAAAACTTATATACATTACATATATGCTCAAGAAGAGATGTTTGACTCTTTGACTTTTCTAGACTTATGGAATGAGCAAGAAACTCATTCTTATAATTCACAAAAATAATATTTCTTTTTCTTGACAAGTACAAAGATCAAAATTACATTTGTAAATACTAAACCTAGTTACGCTTTTCTTCAGCACAACCTCTTAACTAGGGAGGTACTTATAGTGGTACTTGATCATTTTCAATATGAAGAATTTCTCATAAGAAGAATCAGATTGGTAACCCATCTCTATAGCATCATAGTAACCAACATTATTTCCATAAGGCCTTGATTGACACCTCTATCTCTCATTATATCAGGGCACAATGTTGGTGAGACCAATGATTTATAGACACTTTTATCATTGTCTCTCAAGATACATACCCAGCTAGGTGTTCAATGAGTATGACCTTCTAGGATTATTCTTATCTTGTGTTCTGAGGCCTCAAATAATATCAATCCTCTTGCCTACTCTTATCTTGGATGCATTAGACATCCTCAAAGAGCATCGGATGCCAAATGATTACCCAACCCTCCATTCTTTCTTCCCATGTGAAGACAAGAATTTTGTTTCTATCATGTGTCTAGCCTTCACCTAGAATTGTGGTTGTTAGGTCTAGTGCATGACACATGAAATAGAAAAACACAATTGTCACTCCTTTCTAATCAGGTGTAATATTCCTAATTAGCCATGGCTAATTGGAATATTAGATTTTGTTCAATTTTTTCCTTCTATAATTATTTGTAAATAAAAAAAAAAGTGAGGAAAAGGGACATAACTCACTTTTAGAATAAAAATTCACTTCCTAGTAGCCCAACATTGTGACTTAGAGGGGAGCCAAGGGGCCAAAGGGGGAAGCAGAAATGGAGCCCACGCAGACACATGGAGGGATTGCGCAAGAGGGAAGAAACACGTGGCAAGAGAGGAATCACACAAGAGGAGGTGAGCCTTGGGATTGAGAGAGGCAAAGGCTATAAAGGAGAGAGGAACCCCCTCATTTTGATCATTCTGGTTATGAGCATTTGTAATAGTCATTTCGACTTAGAGCACGTTGGCTATTTAGCTAGTCTACAACATTGTTTAGTGCATTGAGTGTCTCCATTTGGAGATCTCACCCTTATCCTCAGGGTCTTCGAGTGCCTACTCGGGCAAGGTATTTCCACTGGCATTCCAGCAGTAGTTTCATCAGCATTTCAGCAGCCGTTTCATCAGCGTCTTTGAGGAACTGCGCAGAACCCCAAGGGGGTGATTTTCGGGGGTCAGCCATATCAGAAAAGCTTTCTGGGTTTTTCTGGGTTTCTTGAGTAGAGTCTGATTCCAGGGTTTCAGTATTTTCTGAGGAGGGGAGTAGCCCCAAATCCTCATTCTATTTCCAGTAGCAGCAGTAGCACAACAGTTTTCCAGTAGCTGGGACGCAAATCAATGTGAGGCCATTCCAGGAAATCTTTCTGGGTTTTTCTGGGTTTCTTAAGTAGAGCCCGAATCCAAAGTTTCAACTTTTTCCTAGAAGGGGAACGGCCCCAAATCATCATTTGTTTTCTAGCAGCAACGGTAGCACAGCAACAGCGTCCACACAGAGAGGCCATTCTTATCATTTTGAGAGTATTTCTTCACTTGCCTTGTGCAAGTCGAGGTGCCATCTGTCTAATCATCTCTTGTACTCATTTATTGCTCAATATAATAAAATGGCTTAGAATTTCTTGCTGCACTTCTTGTGTATCTGCTTATATTTCCGGTTTACATTATTATATGTTGTTCCATTGTTATTTTATCACTTTTGGGTTATTATATCATTTGCACATATTTGGTTGGAGTTTTTGCTGGGATTTGAGGAATATTCTGGGCTAGGGATATTAGAGTGGTATCAGAGCATAGATCTGGCTCAGCCTGTGGAGCTGGCAATCTATGACACCGAGGGAAAAACCTTATATCTGTTACAGAGGTCAGAGATACAGAGACATTGAATGTAGGTTGATGAATACCTACGGAGAGGGAGGCTGTGTTCCTGTGGTGGACACAGAACAAGAGGAACCTATGGTAGACGCAGAATAGAGAGAGAAAGTAGTGGACGCAGAGCAGATGGCAGATGAGGACGGGAAGAGATTTGTGGACATGCTCCTCAAATCTGTGCAGGATCTGTCAAGGCAGATTGAGGTGATGGGGCAGAGATTCACAGCAGTAGAAGCCAGATAGCGTGAGAGCCCACGAGTTTTCCAAATTGGTGAGGGATCAGGTGCATCCCATCACTTGCCAGAGCAACATGATATTACACAGCAGGTGGCCTCACATGCCCCTACACGCTCTACCATGCCCACTTTCTTAGGATCAGACACGAGGGCCATAGCCCAGCAGGAGGTACAGCTCGAACATATGGGCGATTATTTTGCAAAGTACCAAGCCTATGGGCAGGAGTTTAATGAAGCCCTCTCATTCAGAGATTTTGTTCAGCTCCAGTGGGATAGCAGACCCCGCGACCATCACAGAGGGTACCAGCATTACCATGATGGCGACACCCATCATGCAGCCAGTAGATTCCACTTTCCTACGTTTGATGGCTCATCAAATAGTTCGGCAAATTCTTGGATGGAGAAGTTGGACATTTATTTCCAGCTTAACCAGATGTCGGAGGTAGAGGCCATCAAGGTGGCAACATTGCATTTGGATGGCGAGGCCCAAGATTGGTGGTTTCATGGTATGATTACATTGGGGCACTCCACAATGACGACATATGCCTAGTTTACCAGGAGACTGATGGAGTGATTTGATCAGAGGGATCTAGAGCAGCATTTCGTTGAGCTGACGACGCTCAAACAAACCAGGAGCCCAGAGAACTACATTGCAGATTTCTTAAGGGTCTCCGTGATGGTGCTAGACCTATCCACAGCACGGAGAGTCTATATGTATGTTGAGGAGTTAGCAAAGCCACTTCGGGGTCTAGTCCGATCCACTAGACCAGCTACGCTCCAGGACACTATCAGCAGGACCCGGGACTCACAGGATGTCTTACCTAGGACTTGAACACCTTACCCCCAGAGACAGACTTTCCAGTCTAAGGGGAAGGATGTGAGGATTCCACCTCCAAAGGGGAATCTAGGATGAGTACAGCTTGAAAATGATGCCAGGAGGGAGCTGAAGGAGAAGCGGTTGTGCTTCACTTGTTAGGAGCCATGGGCACCAGGACATAGATGTGCTGCTGGTAAAGCACATTTTATTGAGGTCTTCTCTGAGAGCAGTGGAGAAGAGGATGACGAGGAGGATGTGGAGGCAGGAGATAGCCATGCCATACAGGGTCCTTTGCCACCTCCACCACTAGAAACAGGTGGTGCATCTTTTGCACCCACCTGAGGGGCCCTTGCAGCGTTGCGGGGAGTTCCCAAGTATCTGACGCTACGCGTACGAGGGACAGTACATGGCCAGTGCGTATCCATTTTGGTTGACAATGGGGCAACCCACAACTTCATCGATGCCCAGATGGTTGAGCGAAGAGGTATACAGACAGAGATTTTCAATGGGTTTTAAGTCTTGGTCCCAGGAGATCAGACCATGACATGTGCTCGTTATGTTCCAAAGCTTCCAGTGACGATGGGAACCTACACATTGACTAACCACTTTTTCATGGTCGATATTCCGGACACCAACATGATACTGGGTGTTCAGTGGCTTATCACTCTAGGGAAGGCCACAACAGATTGGAAGACCCTGGAGATGGAGTGCGATGATGAGAAGATAGGGAGGCATGAGAAGATACAGGGACAGCACACATATCTGCCTCAGACTGTCTCGGCTCATCGGATGGAGGAAGTCTTCCAAAAGGGAGACATAGAGTGGGCAGTGGAGCTGCGTGCATCAGAGGCAGTAACTACAGGGCAGACGGTACACCCAGAGATACAGTCTATCCTTGATCGGTATGTCATAGTGTTTGGGGAGATTCCACCATGACAGCCACCAGATCGAGGGTTTGAGCACACCATCGAGCTTGAGCAGGGCATACAGATCGTGATTACCACCCCCTATAGGCACCCCAAGGCCTATCGGGATGAGATTGAGTGGGCTATCCGGGAGTTGCTTGCATTGCTAGATTTCACGCAGCCATTTGTTTTGGAGTGTGATGCGTCGAGAGAGGGGATCGGCGCAGTATTGATGTAGGGAAGTCACCCTATAGCATTTGAGAGCTGGAAGCTCCTTCTGCATGAGAGGTTGTATTCCATATACGACAAGGAGATGCTAGCCATCATGCATGCATTGGCTAAGTAACGGCAGTATTTGGTAGGCAACAGGTTCAGGGTGAGGACTGATCACAATAGCCTCAAGTTCTTTTTGTTGTAGAAGCAGCTATAGGAGAGGCAAAAAAAATTGATTAGTAAGATCCAAGCATCTGACTTTGACATTGAGTATGTCAAAGGTAAGAACAATGTGGTAGCAGATGCCCTTTCACGTAGACCAGCCACGTCGCCTCTTATGAGCTTGGATACAAGTTGGAGGGCTCAACTCTTAGTAGAGTACTCCAAGGACAGATTTGCATGTGAGGATCTGGATGGGCAGGTGGCAGATGACAGGTACAGGGTGGTCGATGAGATCATCTATTATAGGTATCGGATCTTCTTGACTGAGGGGTCTCAGCTCAAGAAGAAGATACTCTATGCATCACATGATTCACCTTTGGCAGGACATTAGGGGTTTACCAAAACCTACAAGGCCATTAGAGAGAGGTTCTCATGGAAGGGCCTCAAGGAGGTCGTACTCCAACACATCCGAGAGTGCGATGTTTGCCAAAGGAACAAGGGAGAGATGAGCCATCCCGTGGGTTTATTGCAGCCTCTTCCCATTCCGGAGGGGAAATGGGACAGTATTTTGATGGACTTCATCATAGGGTTGCCCATGGTATAGGGAAAGGACTGTATCTTTGTCGTCATTGATCGACTGACAAAGTACACACATTTTTTTGCCATATCCGTACACTATACAGCAGCACAGGTGGTCGAGTTGTTCTTCAGAGAGATCTTCAGGCTACACGATCTTCCTAAGGCCATCGTCAATGACAGGGACAGCCATTTCATGGGTGGGTTTTGGCAGGAGCTTTTCCGATTGGTGGGGACGGAGTTGACAACGGGTACCAGTTATCACCCATAGACGAATGGGCAGACAGAGATAGTTAACAAGTGGCTAGAGGGCTACTTGCGTAACTATGTCAGTGGGCAGCAGCGAGCATGGTTGAAATGGCCGCATCTGGGGAAGTACTACTACAATACTTCACATCACATGTCCATTTGTATGTCACCATTCTATGCCTTATATGGGTATCATCCTTTATCTTTTGTTGACGTGATGTTTGGTGATAGTAGGGATCCTAGAGCCAAGATTTGGATCCAAGAGAGTCAGGATATCCTCCAAGCTCTCAAGGATAACATGGCTATAGCACAGAACCAGCAGAAGTTGTATGCCGATAGGGGTCGGGTGGAGAGGCAGTTCGAGGTAGGGGACATGATCTACCTACGATTACAGCCATACCGACAGTCGTTACTGAAGCAGAAGGGGGCTGAGAAGCTCAAGCCCCGCTTTTATGGGCCATACAGGGTGATACGCAGGATTGGACAGGTTGCATATGAGTTGGAGCTGCCCCAAGGCAGCAAGATTCCTAACTTTTTTCATGTATCATGCCTAAAGAAAGCATTGGGGCAGCAGGTGATAGTGATAGATGAGCTACCACCCATGTATGATGAGGGGCATTTGGTATTGCAACCAGAAGCTATCATTGATACCAAGGAGAGGCAGCTGCGGAGCAGGACGGTCCAGGAATTCTTGGTGAGGTGGAAGAATTTGTCGGATGAGGATGCCACTTGGGAGAGTGAGAATATCTTACAGTATCCATCTCTTCAGTTGCTTGAGGACAAGCAACATTTTGCCGAGGGAGACTGTAATATTCCTAATTAGCCATGGCTAATTGGAATATTAGATTTTGTTCAATTTTTTCCTTCTATAGTTATTTGTAAATAAAAAAAAAAGTGAGGACAGGGGACATAACTCACTTTTAGAATAAAAAGTCACTTCCTAGTAGCACAATGTTGTGACTTAGAGGGGAGCCAAGGGGGCCAAAGGGGGAAGCAGAAATGGAGCCCACGCAGACACATGGAGGGACTGTGCAGGAGCGAAGAAACATGTGGCAAGAGAGGAATCACACAGGAGGAGGTGAGCCTTGGGATTGAGAGAGGCAAAGGCTATAAAGGAGAGAGGAGCCCCCTCATTTTGATCATTCTGGTTATGAGCATTTGTGATAGTTATTTCGACTTAGAGCACGCTAGCTGTTTAGCTAGTCTGCAGCACTGTTTAGTGCATTGAGTGTCTCCATTCGGAGATCTCACCCTTAGCCCCGGGGGACTTCGAGTGCCTGCTCGGGAAAGGTATTTCCATTGGCATTCCAGCAATAGTTTCATCAGAATTTCAGTAGTCGTTTCATTAGCATCTTTGAGGAACCGTGCAAAACCCAAAGGGGTGATTTTCGGGGGTCGGCCATTTCAGAAAAGCTTTCTGGGTTCTTCTAGGTTTCTTGAGTAAAGTCTGGTTCCAGAGTTTCAACCTTTTCTAAGGAGGGGAGCAGCCCAAATCCTCATTCGATTTCCAATAGCAACAGTAGCATGGCAGTTTTCTAGTGGCTGGGACGCAGATCAGTGTGAGGCCATTCTAGGAAAGCTTTCTGGGTTTTTCTGGGTTTCTTGAGTAGAGCCCGAATCCAGAGTTTCAGCTTTTTCCTAGGAGGGAATTAGCCCCAAATCATCATTTGTTTTCTAGCAACAGCATCCACACACAGAGGCCATTCTTGTCATTCTGAGAGTATTTATTCACTTGCCTTGTGCAAGTCGAGGTGCCATGTGTCTATTCATCTCTTGTACTCATTTATTGCTCAGTATAATAAAATGGCTTAGCATTTCTTGCTGCACTTCTTGTGTATCTGCTTATATTTCCGGTTTACATTATTATATGTTGTTCCACTGTTATTTTATCACTTTTGGATTATTATATCATTTGCACATATTTGGTTGGAGTTTTTGTTGGGGTTTGAGGAGTGTTCCGGGTTAGGGGTATTACATCAGGGGTGATCTAATTCAAGTTCCCTCTTGATGAGGGACCTGTCAGAGCTTCCTCTTAGCTAGGGACTCTTCTATACATCAACAAATTCTTCTTCATGGATCCTTCATCTCCTTGATCAACTTCTCTCCTTGATGTCATGAAATTTAATTGAGCTTCTTTCTTGTAGGGAAATAGTCATTAATCATTATCCTCCTTAGTTCGTCATGTCATTCCTTTCTTCATGAAAAGTGACCTTCTTCATATCTGGAACCTTCGTCATATGACTACTTCTTTCTCATCATGTGTCTTTCATTCATCACATGAATGCTAGTTGTACTTGTAGGTAGCCCTGCATGAACTTATCCAGATATTATTCAAGAAAATATATCATTAAATGAAATCATACCTTACTAGGTGGCTTCTTCATCATGACATATTTCTGTAGGTATCAGCATCCTACACTCATATTGACACATCTCCCAAAGATATCTATATTCAAGGTTCTACATCTTTTCCATCATATTATTCATATCTTTCTATGATATTTTCTAGTCAAGTCTTCTTGATCTTTAGATGTTGATTACCTTCACCAAGGTTGCATATATCACGATCTCTTCCTTCCTTACACATTTCGTTCACAGGTTCCTTTTAATTAGATTTTCTTAGTTATGATCAACCACCTCATACTTCATATGAGGACATATTATGTTGAATTCATCTAGTGTGTCTTATGTCTTCTTGCATCCTTTTAGAGGAGGAGATCCTTTTTATTTTGATCATGCTTCTCAAGATAGAATTAATGATCCCTTTTACCTGCAACCATATGACATGTCATTATAATAATAAACACAAGCATACATACCTTATTTTACCTTCAGGTCATCGAGGCTTCTTCCAACAATTTTCTTGATTAAAGAGATCTTTAATCCCTTGATTTTCTTTATGTCATCACGTCATTGTCTCATGGATTCCATAAGTTGAAGTTCCTATTGAAACACTTTCTTCGTCTCTAGATTAGTGAACCATGAAGATTCCATCATATAATTTTGAGGATATTATATCCCCAACTAACAGATGTTTCCTTTTTGACTTGATATATGATAAGCCTTAGATGACTCCTTTCTTTTCTTCAATGTCCACTGAGGTTCCCAAGAGCTATATATCCTACATGTTTGTCTGCCATGGATTTTGTCATTTATGATTCCTTTGGTGATGTCACAAGATCTTGTTTCTAGTGCTTCCATGACTCCATGTTTCATCTTATTATCATTGTTATATCTTATAACACAAGCTTTATGAGCTTATGATAGGACCCTTTTGTGAGGGATACTATCTTACTCATAGGAGAGATTTGTTACTCCCTCCTTCCTTGGCCCTTTTCTTCATCTTCATCCATCTTTCAGTGATATGAGCTTCCAAAATATTTCTATAGCATTGAATATTAGCTATACTTATTATGTTTTGCTTGAGGACCAACCTTGCCTTTCCTTTCTGCACATGGTTTAGTTATTTTAACCTTCAATATTTTTGTCATCAACTTGTCTTTCTTTATCAAGCCTAGAGACCACAAGTTTTTTAATGACGTAACCTACTTGTTCATGGCCATTTTTTGCCTTACCTATCAGTTAGAATGATGATGATTATATTCCTTCCTAGATCTTTGTAGATGGGATCTTATGAAGATATCCTACATCTCTTGATACCATTTTACTTTCATGAAGCTTAGATTCCATGTGACCTTCTTAATTGCACATTTTAAGAGTAATTTTTTCTTTGATGTCTCCAATATTTTTATATGAGGGGATCTTTCATAAGTATCCCTTTCCATGAAATCAGAGGAGACCTTTTGATCACTTCAGCTATTTAGAGGACTATGCCTATCCTCCTTCTTAATGCAAGGATTCTTGATGACCCATCCAACCTATAGATGTCCTTGCAATCATGAAGTCATTTAACCAAATTTATATATTGAAAAGATACTTAATTGTCATGTGAAGATGAAATATTCACCTTGATTGCTTTGATGATGGTTGAAGCAGATGCATTGATGCTTCCTCTGGATGAGATCCTTGATGTAATGGTATGAAGCTTTCCTTCTTGCCTTCAAGTTTCTTCGACTTATACATCTGATTCTTATGATTAACAAATTATTGATGAACTTGAGATGGCATTGTCTTACTATCACATAAGTGGATTATGGAACCTTGTAATATGCAGCATTGTGTAGAACCATAGAGTCTTGATGTTTCTTTCCATGATGACCACTGTATAGTATTGAGACCCATCCACGGACACCTTCATTCTATATTGAGATCCTTGTGGTATGACATATACTAAGACTATGAGAAGCATCGAAACTATTGTCAAGAACCCGAGTTCTGAGTACTTGTGATCGAAACTTCATTCTTTGACAAAATCCTTTTTTGTTGTAGATTGTTGATGTAGACTAATCCTTTAATCTTGACAAA
Source organism: Pinus taeda (assembly GCA_000404065.3). Taxonomy (NCBI): domain Eukaryota; kingdom Viridiplantae; phylum Streptophyta; class Pinopsida; order Pinales; family Pinaceae; genus Pinus; species Pinus taeda. Next base: position 15,034 of record APFE031720994.1, on the reverse strand, counting down.
GCTCTTGCTTCAATTCCCTTCTTGAAGGCTGATCCTTGTATGTCTCTTTTGTTTCCCTTCCTTTGACTTCAGCACCTTAGCTCTGATACCGTGTTGACGAATCTATGGCAAATGTAGTTAATGAGATTCTTCTTGACTTGATAACTATTTGTGAGGTATTTTAATTTTCTTATTAGCACAATATTATCTTTGAAATTACTGGAGTGTGTGTTTCTTATTTCATCAAATAGCTACCAAAAACAAAGAGACAAGAACACAATATATTGGCATTCTTCCAGGGCCAAAACATCTCCCTCTTGGAGAGGAAAAACCGCACAAAATTCTTCTTATATAAATTCCAATTGACGAATACCAAGACCATGACCCTTGACCTAATATGCCACTCCAAGACCAAGACAAAAATCCTCTTATTTGTCACTATTGAGATCATCATCATTACTACAACACTAAAGACATCACTACTGCGCCTCTGAGATCTTAGTTATTGTTGCAACTCTATTTTTCCTTCAATGAGATATTCACCATGTCAACTAGATCATTGTTGTTGCCCCATCACTCATATCTTCACCTTATACCTCTGTCTTCATCAATATCATAATTATACCAAGATCATAATAGAACCTATTATGACTGTATTGTCTAGTATGTCGAGACAGATTAAGTCACCATTAGATTTCTTCATTACTACATTTAGAAAGAGTACTGAGACAGAGTACAATATAGTCTAGTATGTTGAGACTGAGACAGTGAGAAATCTGAGGGTATATCCTCATCATAACAAATAATTTGTGACTGTATATGCAACTGTGGAATCATCGTGATCCTTCTCATCATAAAAATATTGAGACTATAATATTGTGACCTTTCCTTACACCCAGATCATGATCAAGACTATCACCACCGAGGAGATATACTCTTGTTTTCTATAACCCATGAAATAGCAGAGGCATACGAAAAACACAGAGATCCTTCACTATCTGAAATATTGATCTATTGTCTTCATCCGAGAATATTGTAGCTTTGTGCCATCTGAAGTTGTAGAGATAAGTGTGAAATTTACTTGACTGTAATTTCTCACTGTGATTGCCACCAAAGTTGCAGATACCTTCAAGATCCTATACCCATCTGAAATCATAGAGGAATCCGATTATATGTGCCTCACTTTTGTAGATACCCTAGATGGGTATATATAGTGGTTTTTCCTCTATATTTAGCCGACCTGATCCAGTGAAGAATTGTGTCTTTAATGCAAGCCAACATGACATCCTTTTAATTCATTTGTAGGCTGACATGACTGTGTATTACATCGTTTAACCTGTTGCCTTTCTTCAAGAGGATTGTGCTTGTCTTGGAGGGATAATCTAGACACTAGGTAGACATATATACATTACATATATGCTCAAGAAGAGTGCTTTGACTCTTTGCCTTTTTTAGACTTATGGAATGAGAAAGAAACTCATTCTTATAATTCACAAAAATAATATTTCTTTTTCTTGACAAGTACAAAGATCAAAATTACATTTGTAAATACCAAACCTAGTTACACTTGTCTTCAGAAAAAATAATATTGCCACATTTGGGACAGACCCAGTCACCATCAGATAAACCATCTCACGAAGATAAAAAAATAAAATAAAAAATAGTTATATCATTGTTAAACATCTAGCAATATAGTTGACAGATAAAATTTCCTAGAAAATCATTTAAAATAAACTCACCTCCCCTTCACTTTAGAGAACCATTTTCTTTGTGGAAACATCTAGGCCTCAAACCCTTGGTGTCTAGACAGAAAAGAAATGAATTCATATTTCATGCGACATCTTAGTAATGTTTTGGTCCTTGTAGCAATTTAAATATGGCACTTGCAATGTCATGTAATGGTAATTTCTATTTAAAAGAGCTCATGAAAGAAGTTACAGTACCAACTCTAGGATATTCACATAACAATTTAGAACTTACAAGACATTTAACAATGTCAACTTTGAAATGTGAACTATAACTCAAAACGGGAACTCTAGCCAAAAAACCCCAAAAAAAACATGAAAAACGGCACTAAAAACAAAAAGTGTGTATACTGGAATGATGTTTTTTTTAGGGTTAATTTTCAACATATTTAAAAAATGGTAGTAAAATCGATGGAGGAAAAAAAGACACTAATGTTTTTGGTATAATAACATTTTTCTTTTCCAGGTATAGTTTCAACCTTTTTTAGTAATGACGATAAAGATATAATAATGGGATATGAAACACTTTAAAATTCCATCAACTTTCATCCATGTTGTTAAACATATAATAACATGACACTAAAGATCACTAAAATTCTAATTGTTTTCAACCATAACATTAAATATACAAATAAAAAATTGGAAAATTTTCAGCCATAGAATTAATAAACTCTAAGTTTTCAACACATTTAAACCATGACATTATGAACAAATTACATGACTGAATTAATCAAAATGGCAATACTTTTAGATTGAATGAAACAAAAATTATATCTCTACGTTATTGTTGCATTGTAGATATTCTAAACAATAAAAATCATCATAATTAAAACATATAATCCAACAAACATAAAAATGACTCATAACTTCATTTAACACCATATGGAAATCAAAATTTTTATTTCAAGATACAATGCAAACATCAGTTATATAAACTATCTTAGACAATTATTCAAAATCACTCATATTTTCTTGCACACCATCAGAATTAACATCTTCAAATGAATGACTAGATCCATATGAAGATGTTCCATATTCTTCTCTTTCGTCAACTAGTGTCGCATCTGAGTCCACATGCATACACACCATTTCAGGTTTCAAAATTCTTCTGGATCTACAATTGGTTTTAGCAGACTCCCATCTCAACAATGTTTCTTCCAGTAACAACCTCTTCAGAATCTCTATCGTCTTGAAGCGAAGAGATCTTCTCTTTATTAAATTGAAGTCATAAACAAGTATGTCAATATCCTCCAATTTTAAGAGGTCTGTGCGGCGACGATTTATATTTGTACCCTTTATTTTTCTCTTTTCACCAATTTTTTTATCAACTACCATCTATGGCTTGTACACACCATTGAATGGGTGTGTATTTGTGGCATACCAATGTACTTCAACACCTGCAACATCTTCATTTTCTGTAATGACCTTTATAACCTTAGCAACCCAGAATGGATAGTCATTGGGATCTCCATCTGCTAGCACTACGATCATGCAATCCTCCTTAATATCATGTACTAAACCCCTGTAAAGGTCTTCCATGGCTTCACATTGTGCATGAGATCTTCTAGAACCAATATACATTTCTCTTTCATCTACCTGTGAAGAATTAATAATACCTTGAGATTGTTGTTGTTTAACAATGTTTCTTTTCTCATGTTCATTTGACACATTTTGTGGCCAAATAAATGGAGTTTCAAAGGTATATCTTCATTTGTTATTCTTGAAATGATATCACTTTGATTATTGAAAAAAGACTCCCACCAAACCGAATCAGCAATATCAAAGTATTCATATGTATATCTAATACATTCTTTAATTCAGGCAATTAGAATAATTTATATCTCTATTCTGCGTACATGCATTATGAACTTCAGCAATTGATTGTAATAACAATATATTTGATGCAAATATTGGATGATCTGGAATGAACTTTAAAAATGCCAAACCTGATTATGGCGCCCATTCTGCAGTAGTTGAATACTTCTCACCCCATATTAGTGTTTTCCCATCAATTTTTTTGATACGAAATTGATGTTGGAAGCTAACATCATTAAGTTGTTCAATGCATTTCTCCTCACCATGCCATCCCAGAATAAACTTTCTCATGTCAACAATTTCTTCCAACACATCAAAAATAGGCTCTAGCATGTATGATTTCTTAATACATTCAATTAATGATGGCAAACTCCCAACTTTATTCCTCCTCAATGTAATTGAAAAACGACTGAACATCTAATCAATATGGTCATGAGTGTGCCCAACAATAAGGAAACCAACCTTTACCTTCTGAAAAAATCTCAATTCAACAACCATGTTTAGATATCCAAAAAAAATCTGATTTTTTTTTCACAACAAGTGTTGTCCAATTCTAGATACAAAACTTCAGGAAGATTACCAGACCAATGAGAAAGTACATCATGAATTATGGTTATTGTCATATTTGCATCATTATGAATATTTGGAGTTGTGAAGTATACCCTTGGCAACATTTGCCCATTGAATACCATACAACCGAACAAGTGATACTGAATAAAATCTTCCTCCTATAAATTTTTGGGTGTGCGAACAAAATGTGTTAGAAGTATTTTCTTCTAGTCCATGCCATCAATTATCAAACCCAAATATTTATTTGGATTATCAGAACACTTCTTTCGATGCTTGTACAACATTCTCCTTCCACTTGTTTGTTGTTCGTGATGCTCTTGAAGCGCTTTGACAATGGAATCTACAAAACATAAAAGAAAGTCATTAATAAATATGTTTTCATATTTGATGACTATACAATTTTAAAAATTAATGTTATGAATGCTTGCCTCTTTCTGCCCCTTCACATTTATCCTTTTTTTATTTAAGAGAAGCACATGTACTGCAAATACCCATCCTTGTCTTCTTAGGAATACAGACATTGTTGAATTATTTCTTCCATATCTTTACAAAATATTAATATGTAAT
>APFE031720992.1:678-48826 GCA_000404065.3 Pinus taeda | reverse complement strand
TTCTACCATGTTCGACTTCGACACATTCATTCACATGGATAGAATCGTACTAGTTCGGGAAGTAGAAATGAAGACCCTGGATCTAGTTTCCACCATTCAGGCTGCGAGGAATTTTGTTATACAGTGTACTATTCATAAACAGATGGCTGCGCCCATACTGTGTCTACACTTGTGATGTATTACAAAATTATTTCTGTATCAGAGCAGTTTAAATAATTTCTAGTCAGTTTTGATCTGAGTATGGGAATGCCTACCTCAGCGATGATATGATCATATATATATATATATTTTGCATTGAATGTTTTTACAGGTTCTAACCGGGGTATCCACAGGAAGATCCTTGAAATGATAAAGTACTTCACTCTTCATAGATGACAAAATCCATCCTCATCTATTACAGACTTCACACTTTAGGGGGAAATCTGTTACACAAAAAATTGTCACCATGACTTTCTGTAATCTGTGTGAGTCTATCATCACTCATACATACCTCCTTTGCAAGTCTTAAACCTCAGCTCTGCATATCAAGCTTTGAAAATGAGAGAAAGTCTTTAAAAATCTATAAAACTCTCGTTTCACACTTTCTCTTAGCATTACCTACGGTACCGCACCCATTGGTCATGTGCCCTGTGCACTTGACCGCTCTATGTTGGCATTTATGGGTGCGAACCCCTGTAAAAGTTAAAAAGGCGCAAGTTTATTCTTAAAAACTCACTTTGAGTCAATTCTGGAAGCTTCTAGAGGGAATCTTGCGCTGGCAAGTTCACTCCTTTAGGGTTCATGCATCCCATTCCTCAAGGAGCTAACCCCTTGATGTGAGGAGCTTATCCCCTTGAAGGAGGACTCTATCCCTTCAATGGTGGACTTGTAACCTCCTTCCTTTGCACTATAAAATGAAGCTTTGGGTTGGTTACTTGGGAGGTTGAAAGCTGAAGATTCTTGAGGGTAAATGCTGCTGGAAATTAGACTTCCTTTTTGAGCTTGTGAGAGGAGAGATCACATACCTTTCATTTCATTTGGGAAGTAAGTGAGGCTTGTCAAAGTAAAAGAGATTCCTGCTGGACCCTAGAAAGAGCTTGTGCAACATCAAGGCAAAGGTTGTAAGGTTCTTTTATTCATAAAGTTAATAAAATCAAGTTTGTTTTTCTCAATGAATTGTATCTAATGGTTTATTTTATGAGCTTCTTGATCTTCATAATGAACATGTTTTATTATAGTATCTATGCAGGTGTTCTTTGATGTGTCTTTGTTTGTGTATGCAGGTTATTAAAAGGGAACTGCTTGAATCTGTTGGAACAAAGCTGCCACAAACAAGCGTTGGAACGAGGTAGGGTCTATTACACCTCTTAGCTTTCATTTATGAATTGAAACATGTTTAGAGAAAAGTAGATTTGCTTGTGCTTCTTGTTGCTAGATATCATTTGATACTAGGGAGATCGGTCTTGTCCGCAAGAACAATTTATCCGGCCAACACCATTAGACTTAAAATAGTTCTAATTGACGTCATTTTAACATTAGGAGAAAAAAAATCATCAAAGTCTATACCTTTCTTTTGTGTAAACCCATTCACCACAAATCTAGCATTATACCTCTATTTACGTCCATCTTCTTCCTTCAACCTGTAAACCCATTTATTCGACAATGTTGTTTTACCTGCAGGCAACTTGTCTAAGTCCCAAGTCTGGTTATGCATCAAGGAGTACATCACTTGTTCCATGGCTTGCTCCCACTTCTTCCTAGTTTCTCCTACATTACTTCTTCATATATTTCTGGTTCACTAGAATCAATTAATAATACATAATATAATGAAGGAGAGTATCATTCAGGGGGTCTACTTATCCTGGTATATCTTCTAACACCACTCTCAGGTGTTTGAGGTGTCTCTTGTCATTGTGGTTGTTGATCGTTATAGTTTTCATGCACCTTTAGTTTTTCTATGATATCATCAAGCACTGTGTATTCTTTGTTTTCCTTTTCTTGTACTTGATCTTTGTATAAGACCTCTTCATTAAATATGACTCTCTTGGATCATAATGATTTTGTGATTTTCATAATCATATAAGTGATAACCATTATCATTTACACCATATGTAATAAAAGAACATTTCTTCGATTTTGCCTCAAGCTTTGATCTATTTTCTTTATTAATGTGGACAAAAGCATCACAATCGAAAGACTTTAAAAATGAGTAGTTTACCATTTTACATATCCATGCCTCCTCAAGAATACCACCATCCGAGGAACTTGAAGTCCCTTTTTTTAATAGAGAAACAATAGTATCTACAACATATGCTCACAATTGTAAGGGCAATCATGCATGCAATCTCATGCACCTTGCACACTTCATGACTGTCATGTTCACCCTTTTTGACACACCATTTTATTGTGTTGCTCTTAGAACTTTCTTCTCTCTATGAATTCCATGCTCTGAATAGTAGTTATCAAACTCTTTGTTGTTGTGTTCACCTCCATTTTTTACCGTCAAATCCCTAAATTAATATGATTTATACCGTCATATCATTCGCCTAATGAACATCCCAGATTGACTATGAAATTACAATATTTTACAAGGAAAGTTTACATCTATTTTTAGCTTTGAGGGCACTGCTCCCGAAACCCCGTTGGGGACCCTCTAGCTCCCGAAACACTGAGGCAAGGGGGATGACCCCCTCCTGAACCCCCACAGGGGGGAAAAGTCCCCCCCCCCCCCACCCGCACCTCCCCGCATGGAGGGGTGTATAGTCCTCCTGGGGTGTACACCCAACTGAAACAATAACTCTGAATCATGAAGATAATAATGCTCCACAGCCAACATTTAGGGAATATCTTCCACAACAAAGATTAAAAACTCATATCAGACCCAAATTTCCCATTATCTCGCAAGAGCTCCCTATTGGTTTCCTTGATGAGGTTGCTCATGGGAATTTCTATGGTGGAGGGGGTATGATAAAAATAAATGCTAACATATTTCTCCACTTCAAAATAGGCCTTGGTACTGATACAAATACTAAAGTCATGCTGATTGTAGTATGGGCCCTCATGACACTTGCTAAGATGTACAATATAAAAAACATTCAAATCTTGGAGATTCTAAATGTGTCTTAAATTGGTTGACAAGTTATTCTCATTTAGAGGTTTTGAATCTTGAATCTTGGAAACTTGAAATTGAAGAAACAATATCCATTTTTCAATCTATCAGATACGAATATATATACAAGGAGTACAATAGAACAACAAAGAAGTTATCCAAAATCCCTTTATATTTGGATCAGGGCAACATTATATATGAAAAATACATAGAAAACAAAATTCAGAGCATCAAATCCATCCCCAATTCACACATGAGTTAAATTGAGCTTCAACAATTGCAGTGGCAGCTAGCGAGCAATTCATAAATCATTTATAAAGATTCACCTCATAGTTTGAATCTCCTTGTTATTTTTTGCACCGTTGTTGTTCAATTTTTTCCTTGTTCAGAATTTTTCAAATCACTCAGTTTGTTGTTTCATTTTTATATGTGTCAGGCAACTGGATTATTATTAATGTCGTTTTTTATTTTTATTTTCAATCATATTGTAATTCAGGATTTCAACTCTTTAGTGATATGCTAGGAAAGAGTTTCTTCGAAACACTTAGCTCTCTCTCTCCTACTCTCTCTCTCTCTCTCTCCTCTCTCTCTCTCTCTCTCTCTCGCCTCCTCTCTTCTCTCTCTCTCTCTCTAATATATAATATATATATATATATATATATATATATATAATATTATTTTCTACAGTGACAAAAAAAATTTTAACAGTGAAAAAAAGTTATACATTCATATATCAAATTTCTTCGAAAGAGATCAATTTTTGTTGGGCTATATACTCGTTTCACTTTATATCAATTCAATATAAGTGAAAATCAAATTTTTTAAGTGATGTAATTTTGAAAAAACAATTTAAAATTGATTTTTTTTATAAAATGTTTATACGGATAATGTGTTTATTTTAAAATAGAGCTTTGAAGTCCACGGGGTCTTAGATAAACGTGAAGAGATGCTCTTTTAAGACACTCCTTGATGCCAAGCTTACAAAAAACAATAGAGTTTTGAAAGTTTTAATTAATTATCAATTATTAGGTGGATGTTATGGATTTAACCTCCATTAAATATTCTATAATATTTACAAATTAAAGATTGAAAATTATTTTCAAAGTAATATTCTTTTTACCCCTTTTAATTAAATTGATTAATTAAAAGAAAATGCTATACAAACAAGTGTCATATAAGGAGGACAACGGGGATTATCCAAGACATAGCGGGTCTGCTAGTTAGAATCGAGTATAAAATAATAAACCATGTGAGGCGTAAATGGAATAGGGCTGCGGACCTACTAGCGAACTGGGGGAGTAAAGAGTCGGTCAGAAGATTGGACAGCAGCTGGCCTTCATTGGAAGAGGACCAGAGCTGGGGAGAACTAAAAAACATAATTACCCATGATCATAATGAATCAATCACAGGATAAAGGAATGAGGACAAGACTCCCGATCGGGATGAGCAAGCTGGCAATCAGGATAATAAATGCTCGTTGGTGTGGCATGCAGGAAACAACAGGCGAGGATCAGGAAATGATGAGCACGGTCAAGCGGATCGGGGAGAAGGATATCATCTCAAGGCAAGGAGACGGCAGGGTATCGATGGAGGCCGGTAGATCTGTCAGGATGTCAGAGAATCGACAGGTGAATGATGGTATGGGATAATGGGGCAACGAAGTGGAAAGGGAGGCGAGCCTTAAGAGCAGGGGAAGGAGGGGAGGTATAAGGGAGAAGGGCTGGCGAAAAAGAACGAAAAGAAGGAGTGCATGCAGAAGAACGAGAGAGGGTGGTGATAAACCGACGATTCTAGCCTGGAGAAAGGGAGAAATTAGGAGTCGGAACAAGAGGACAGGGACGCAGGGAAGGAAACCAAGGCGTAAGGAAAGAATGGAAGAGGGAAGCAGCATGAACACTGGCAGATGGATGAGGAGCAGGGCAGAAGAAGGAAATCAGGGATGAGGGGACCGAGTGGACAAGGGCAAAGGCATAATGGAGAGGGAAACAGAGAATATTTTTATCCCAGTGTATGATGACTCAGAGAGTGAGAGTGAAGAATTAGGCGCGGACAAGGAGAAAGGCGAGCCAACGTTTGGAAAGCTCGGAAGAAATGGGAAACCAGTGGGGAACAAGACCACGAAGAGAGGAAGAGAGGATGGCGGGGGTAATTAGGACTGGGAGGACGGAGAGGAGAGCGGGAGACAGACAAGAGGACGAGGTCGACGAGGCAGGGGAGGTTAGAGGAAACGGGGAGGAGCCGAAGAAAGAAGCGGGCGAGGACGAAGATGCAGAGAAGGAACGGTGGAAGATGGAGAGGCCAGTGCAAGAGGGACAGCTAGGAAGGGGAGGAAAATGATAGGGAGGAAAGTGCAGGCAGCTGAGAGAGATTACTGTGAGAAAACCAATCCAAAAATCAGAAGGATAATTGAGCATTGGGAAGAGGAGGCAATACAGGCTCAATCTGAGGAGGAAATGGAGGATTGGGTGTATCTTCTTCCGGATCCAGGTCATACTCGTGGTTGAATGACCTTATATAAACAATCTCTCCATGTATATTGGGTAATGAAGAGGCTTATGGCCAAGGCTATGGAACAAGTAGCCATGGAAATGGTAGAATTATCCCAGGGGATCCCAAATATGAAAAAGGAGCTGAGGAACATTCAAATCACCTTGCTCATGCAAGATAAGAGGCTGGAAGAAATTCAGCAACAGATACAGGCGAGCGGACTGGGAATAAAGAAGGAGAAGGAGCAGCAGGAAGATGCAGAGAACCAGTAAAGAAAAGGCATGTTTTTTGGAGGTTTTATAAAGTCTAGTTCTAGTTTATATTAGCTATGTGTAGGATTTCAGTTCAATCTTATATGCAGTCAAAAAACAGTAGTAATAGATATAAGGCTGATGTATATAAATCCTAGAAAGATAGACTGAAAACTTATTATTTTTGTCTAGCTATTAAAAACTTCAGGTGGTCAAGAAACCCGGTTTCCCCTCGGGGCGGGTTGAGATCACCACAAGATTGTAGTGGTTTCATTTTTTGGTAATAGAAAAAAAGGGTCCCTCCTAAGCTTACGAAAAAAAAACAAGTGTCATATAAAATGAGTTATGTTTTTTTGGGCATCAATTATGTTTTTTTGAGCATGTAATATTGATAAGCCATGATATAGTAACAAAGCTTATTTATAGATTAAGAATCTTCATGGTAAAGTGGGGAAGAATCTCATGGCTAAAAATCTTGTTACATGTTTTTTTAAATGTGTATAGTTTTTTAAAATGTATATATTTTTAACTTATATATTAATTCTCTTAATAACAATAATTATAATTTAGGTAGTTTATTTTTTATTTTTAATGATTTAAAATGTGTAATAATATAAGTGTTTTGATGTTTATCATGAATTCATGTATATTAATATTTATTATCCATTTAATTTATATAATTAATTATACCATATTATAATTACTCATAATAAACACATTTCTTTCTTAAATCTCATCATTTATACCAGAATTAAATTTAATTGAATTTTACATAAATGTGAGTTTAACATTGTCGACGCGGTCGATTAAATTCCAATAATTGTACGTAAAAGTGAAAAATGTTTAATGTTGTCCTCTTTGCTCATGGATCTTGCTTCAGTCGATTCGGCCTTATCATTTTCTACATGTACGATGCTATTGAACAATCAATTGCACCTGTGCTAGACCACTATCATTTCACTTTCTTTATCAAAACCCTAATCAACATTTCTCTTGGTTCATCAAAATCCTAGCCCAGAGACACATATCAACTTGCCATTTTAATAGTGCGAAAACTTATCTTAACTCAGTTGTCAAACTAGTAGTGAGAACGGTCATTTCTTGTTGTTATCTGCCAATGTGGGGTGGCTCATCACCATTATTCAATGAAAACCAAGCCACCTAGAATGACTTGTTGGTGGCTCATAAGGGGGAAATCTCTTGCCAGATGCCTCTAGGTCTTGAGTTGTTAACTTATTTCCTTATGTCAGAGGAAGATGAACTCTTAGCTAACAAAACACAATTTTAAGACATATTCCAATCCCATAGACACATATCACCTTCATATAATTTTTTTTTAAATTGATTTCTATATGATAATTATATAAATATTTTAATTTAAAAATATCTTTAATGAAAATTTGGAAACATTTAAATATTTAATAATCATAAATTATATATTTTTTCAATTTTTAACTAAATTAAAAAAAAAAACCATTTATATTAAGTGTGGCCATGACCTCTAACAACCGGTTTCTCATCCTTTGGTTATACCTAATAAAATCTTCATCGCACACCATGTACATTTAATTATTTTTATTTATTGTTATTTTGGTAATCTCATTGATATCAATACTTATTCTCTATCTCAATTTCGAATTTAATACACATCCATGAATCGATTATTTGTTGTAGTAATATGGCCAGGTCTAAGATCAAATTTAGTAGTCATTATAAAACCAAGAGTATAAGCTAGATATACCAAGATTTTATGATTTAGCAAGGGCTAAGACTCCATGAGGGTGGGGAATCATACACCTTAAGCTTGATCAGAATGGACCAAAAATGACCCTCCCAGGAATTGAAAATGGGTGGAGGGTATGACATCCCATTGTGCTAACCACTCAGTCGTCCCACGAGGAAACTAAAAAGCGTAACTAAAGCCACAATCCAAAATGTAAAGTAGCATATTTAACTTTGTTGGTTAAATAAGATAATTAAAGTTATCATCCATAGGGCACTGCACTGCCTGCACTACAAAAAAGCTAGACAACTCATCATGCCACCACCAAAGCTATAAATATACACACTCTTTTATATTTCCATTTGGTTTCATTATCTAATCTCATTTCATCTGGAGTTTTTACTATATTCTCATCTCTCAATTTGTTGATTTATATCTATCTAGTTTTAGAATAAGTGCTTTATCATGGCTCAAAATGTAGCATATGTTCGAGCTATTGCTCCCAAGTACCAAGATTGCAACCACACCCATTCTCAAACTTGGGTAGGTCTTCCTAATCTAGATCAAAAGGGAGGGCTGCTGGATAAAATCAAAGAGATTCTTCCCAAAGACCAGACTCAAACTAATCATTCTAATCTGAATCAAAACAAAGTGTTTTTGGATAAAATCAAATAGAGGGTTCTCAGAATCCAAACTTAAATGACTCATTCTAAATCATCTCAAAATCTAGGGCTCGTGGATAAAATCAAATACACTTGGTACTATCCTCCCTTTAGACTCTAGGTACTATTTGGTTAGCTATCATGTGGAGATGGGAAGCTCGAGGGAAGTTAAAAAGTTTCATTTGGTTCATCTTCTATAATAGAATTTGTTAGCACTCCTCAGTGTCCCAAATCTGAGAAAGGAGACTGACGGAGGTAACCTCAAACCAACCTTTTGATTTGGCAGCTAGCCCTACCAAACTAGGGAGGGCTCTCTCTATGGTCACAACCAAGGATTTGGCTAGTGCAAGAATGAATTTTAGGCTAGATAGTTCAACTCAATTTGGGGTTTTTGATTTCAGGGTTTTTGCTGGATGATGGTCTAGGTCTAGGGGGCTAGGTCAAGGTTTCCAAAATATTATTTTGTAGAGATATAATGGGGCGAGGTAGGCAGGCTCAGTTAACATTCTTGATTTGTCATTGTGTATAGGGTAGAAAAGTAAGGTTTCAAAATCAGCATGAGTTTCATGAATTCATTTATCAGAGGAAAATGTAACAAAAATATGAGAGTTTCATCAAAATAGAGCATAAACATATGAATTATGTTTAATAGTATTTTTTGTGGTCTCAGATTGAGGCACGACGTAGATGTCTCCCATAGTTTTGTCATCGATGACATCTTCACTTTTGGGATGGTTTCCAGATCACAATGAGTGGCATTGCATTATATTTTTATGAGATATGGTGAGGCTTCTAGGCTGATGGTCAATAGTAGTGATGTAGCGGCTACAACCACCTTCCAAAATTATTCCTTAGCCTATTTTGGAGCCTCCCTACCAACCTTACACAACACTTTGTCTTGCTTCTTCAAGTACTCAAGATTCAAGTGTTTTCCTCACACAAAGTTAGCCTATCGATCACATTTGATCCATTCCCCTCATAGGCTGCTCACCAGGACTTGGTTTAGCTACAGGCCGAGTAACTTTCCCTTGAAAATTGCGCATTTTTGGAGGGCAACCAGCCGTCCCTCTAGAAATTGCGCAATCCTCTTTGACAGCCTGTTGGACTCTAGGATTGCGCAATCCTGCTAGCCAACCCTCCCAGTAGGATTTGCGCAAATTTTCCTAGCTGGAGGTTGTTCAGCCTAGGATTTGTGCTAATTTGGGCAGCAGTCAGTTTCTCTACCCAGAAATTGTGCAATCCTCCTGGGCAGTCAGCCCAGCTCCTAGCCATGAATGTGCATTTTTCCCAAGCAGTTGAGAAACTGCATGCTTGAACAATCTGGTTGACCAGTTCCACCCAGGACCGAGGAAACTTGACTTGCATGCATGCAAGACTAATTCTTCTCAGAATAGCAAGAGGCAACATGCAAAAGGAATCCCATGATCCAAGGAGATATTTTTAGCAGCTGGGGTTTACATGCAAAGTTGTTTTAGAAGTTTCCTTCCAAGTGTTGCTTTTTCCTAGATTTGTGGCACGCGCGCCATGAGACCAAACTTATTTATTCTACGCATCAGAGCTCATTCATTCACATCTATCTTGGAGCTCTGAAATCCCACAACACATCCAGGACTCTTCGACACATCCGGCTTAGCAATTCATTGTTAAGTGGCCTCAACTTGTCTTTTTCAGCATTTCTATCATTTTTTGTGTATTCGCTTGGGTGAGTGTTGTTTGCTTGATTTCTTTGAACACCTACTGCCGTTTACAAGTATTATATCTTTTTCTAGCTCTGTTTCAACTTTTTTTGCTATCTCACTACTGTCGCATGCATGAAACTATTTTGCATGGACATTTGCCCAACCAATGGACGACCTCGCCCACATGCATCTTGATCTATTTGCTGAACCTTTCATTCAAGTTTTGCATGCACTATTAATCACTTCTACTATCACTTAGTGTCGTCATGCATTCATTGTCTTACTTGCTTTCAGTTACCCATCGGTGAGTCGGGCCAACCTTGGCCTGGGCTCTGCCTTCACCAAGGCTGCATTGCACAATTTGGGGAAGGAAGGCTCACCTTCCTCTCCAGATTTGTGCATTCTTTCCTAGTACTGGCCTCCAGGACTGTTTTGTGATTTTCTGGAGGACAGTGGCTACTTGGCCCAAGAAATTGAGCAAATCTGTCCCCAGGCTAGCAGTCCTTCCCAGCTGGAATTGCGCATTGCACAATCCCAATAGCTAGCTACCTAACTGGATTGCGCATTTCACAGATCCAATAGCCAGTCCTGCCTCCCAGACAACCCAGACTACCTTTTGCAAATTTCTGACTTCCAATCACCCAGCCTCCCAGTAAAATTTGCACAATCGTGCTCATCAGTTTCCTAGGTATGTACTGTGTCCTTCCCCATATTTTCTTTGTTTCCACTGACATATTTCTTGCCATGCATGCTTCTTGTTTCCAGATCTTTCAGGTGTTCATTTACCTCAATGGATTCTAAGAGAACAAGATCACAGGACACTGATGGAGTTGCAGCTGGAGCAGTAGTTGAGCAGATGTCCTCTAGTCTGTGGATCTATGAAGAAACAAAGTTGTATCTAGACAAGGACATCAAACTGAAGTGGAAATAGGTTAATGAAGTATTCACAAGAACTTTTAGGGAAGGCATCAAGGACCGTCAGGTGCACGTCAGCAATCACAAGCTCGTATTGTACTGGATTGCATGCAGATACCCCGCGTTCCCATGCACGGACATGATTCACTGGATCGTTTCTCACACTGACCTCGAGACGATGACCTTGAGCAATGTCAGTGGGACAAAGCTTGCAACCTTCTGGGCATGAGATTATGATGAGATGTATTAGATGTCAAGGCCCACGACTTTCATGAGTCCTCCATTCATCTTATCCAGCAGTAGAGGTAACTCCAGAGACATTATGGAAGATTGGGTAAAGGAGCCAACTCGTTTCAGGATGACACCCAACCATATCTACAAGACAAAGATATTGAGGAAGGTGTACCAATACTTGGTCATATTCTCATGTCAGTTGAGTGGCCAAGCAAGCACTAAAACCTTTCCTCAGAGTTGGGTGATCGTATTGGACCAACTGGCTAGAAAAGGAAGATCATGCAACTAGTCCAGCATACTGGCTCACCAACTGAGGGAACAAGTCACGAAGGCTCGACTGTCACCCAAGGGTATGCATGTAGAGATTTATATATCTGCTTACATCCTATATGCATTTTGTGCCCGACATGAGTTATCAGGCTTGGAGTGCACATGGTCACTGACGAAAATTGTTGTGAATACAGATTTCAAGTTGTGGTCCGAATGCAGCTTCAAAGGAGTAATCATGTGACTATCTGACCATTTTGTCACCCCAGTGTACAGGTTGATATTCCAACAGGATCCACCCTGCATGTCAGAGGAAGCGATGAAGGCATTGTTAAGAATTGCACATTGGTATGCCTCACCATCTGACATTTTCATCCGAGTGTTCAATGTGGAGAAGCTTCAGCATGTTCTACCAAAGTTTGCTTCGGACGTGCTTGTCATGCAAGGAGTAGCGTATCATATCTCAGCAGAATTGATAGCTAGATTGTAGCAGAAGAAGAAGGCACCTTGGCCTGCTCTTCCATTGCGGATTGGGTTATATGAGATCCGGAGTATCAAGCAAGCAGATGTCAAAGCAGAATAGATGAATAAGTACCTGTTCGACCTCTAAAGCTTCAACTTGTATGACCCACATTGCATTGTTAAGGATCACTGCATGAGATTTCAATTCAATTGGATCCATGTGGAATTTCATTGGGTCGGCAAAGACTCATGGATGTATTTCTACGATTCCTCCAGACCTAATGAACAGGTCAGTTTCACCTTAGAGTGGTTAGCACAGTAGCATGAAGCACCATCATGGAGAACACAAGCTATAGCAGCAGAGGCAACAGAGCCAACCATACCTGTGCACGATAAATGGAAGAGGAAGATTGTCGACCGCATGGAGGAGGATCAAAGTTGCAAGTTTCGAGCAGATCCACTTGTAGAACAAGCAGCTATGGCTATTTAGGAAAAGAGGCAGCAACGCGACAAGCGAATCACATGAAGGCAGAGGGATAAGAAGAGAATGGAAGAACCAGAGAAGGAGTTGCATGAGCTGATTCATCTAAATAGCTAGCATCAAGCAAACAGGGTGAACCATCACAGGGGAAAGACTTTACTCATGAGATTGAACAGGCACTTGAACAGTTGGATGCAGACATGGAGCAACAGGAGTTAGAACAGGACACCGACCTCATGCCTCACCACAAAGAGGTTGACTCACCCGCTTCATTGCATCCTGATGATGAGTAAGTCTCAAATGACCAAGGAAGCACTGAGGGCCTTGGTGGTTAGCCAGAAGTAGAAATGCACAACATCTCCTTTGACGAATCTCATCATAGATTTGTGCAATCTCGGAGAGTACCGACTCCAGAGGACCAAACATCCCTTGCATAAGTTGAAGAAGAAGTGATCATGACAGATGTGCACAAGCATCCAACTGCTTTGGCTGATGCAACTAGAGTGTATGCCGAAGCCACTAGCTCATGTGTTCGTTTCCTCATAGTTGAGAATGAGCGAATGACGAAGAAACTACAGCTGGCCAAGCAAGTAGGGGACTTGGTGGCAATGTCTGCTCGAAATGAATTGAAGAAGGCAATACTAGATGAAGTGTTGTCCCTTGATACAGTTATGAGAGCATCATAGGCCAAGTTTGGTACCATGCACCAAGTAGTCGTCCATCTCCATGGATGGCAACAACAATGTGCAAGAAGAGTATGCATCTTGAAGAATATACATGTTGTTGTTGATAACATGCAAGCATGAATGATGAAGTACAAGGGAGCCCCACTTCACTTGCCAAAGATGATGAAGGCCTTTGCGATTGAGCTACAAGCACATATCCAGAGTCAGATCCAAAACTATGAAGACTTACTGCAACTCATCACTAGAATACAGGCTTCCTTTGCATGATTATTCAAAAGCATGGATGTTAGAGTGCACACTCATGCGATGCCATCACTTGGGACTCTCACCCAGGCGAAGACAAATAAGCAGGTCCGATAGGAGCTTGACTCGTACTTCAACGAGTTGATGTGCACTGCCACCAGCCTAGACTTGCATATCAATGCAAACATCATGCGCAAGTATGTTGCTCATCCAGCCAAATTGAGGACAAGGATGCGCATGCTTTTAGAAGAGTTGGACAAAAGAGCCCGAGCAGTGTACCTGAATTCTATGGAGGCAAGGTTCAAGTTTTAGACGGACGTCACAGTAGAGCACATGGACACTATCAAGGATTACCAATATTGGCATCAATATGTCACTGTTGATCAGCATGAGGATGTCAGCCAGTTGGACTTCTATGGTTGTCTAAGTCCAAATGATGTCTAGTTTGGCTTGTTCAAGCCATTGTTCACATGGGTACTTGTGCATTGTAATGTTGAGTCATGCCAAGTGTAAGTCAAGTCTCATTAGTGGATGTAACAGTCATAGAGTAGGTGAAAACTCATGAGGGTAGTTGAATGGTCATAAAGGGGATGTCAAGGGTTACCCCACCCTTTGCTATAAATACTCCCTCATAACTCATTGTATAGGCTTTTGGTCAGCCAAGCTTCTGATAAGACTATCTTGGATAAAGCTTTGACAATATTGTAATGCACCTTGGCTTCTCCACTGCACAGAGCTAGTTCATCTCTTTGGAGGAGCAGGTGGATGTGGTTGTAACGTTCCACTGTTGGGGCTAGTAGGTTTACATGGTGTATTGTATGATTTTGACTTACACTTCTTTATATAGGGATTTTTTATTCAGATTATCCACAATATTGTGAGCCTCTTGTTGTCGAAATTTTGAATCCCAATGTGGCTCCATCTTTAGGACAGAAGTGATAGATTGAAAGAGAAGCTTACCAACCAGAACAAATAAATTTTAGGTCAGCTACTCTTCTTTCAATCTTAATCCTTGAATTTTCGAGAAAACGGATCTCATTCCATATATCCCCTTCGTACAGGGAAATTATGTTAGATTTTAAGCTTCTGTGGCTATCGTTTTTATCCACAGTATTGTGTGCCTCTTGTTGTCGACGTTTCAAATCCCAACGTGGATCCATCTTCAGGATAGAAGTGATAGATTGAAAGAGAAGCTTACCAACCAGAACAAATAAATTTCAGGTCAGCCGCTCTTCTTTGAATCTTAATCCTTGAATTTTCGAGAAAACAGATCTCATTCCATATATCCCATCCGTATGGGGAAATTATGTTAGATTTTAAGATTTTGTGGCTGTCATTTTTATCCACAGTATTGTGTGCCTCTTGTTGTCGATGTTTTGAATCCGAAAGTGGATCCATCTTCATGACATAAGTGATAGATTGAAAGAGAAGCTTACCAACCAGAATGTAATATCCCTAACCCGGAATATTCCTCAAACCCCAGCAAAATCTCCAACCAAATGTGTGCAAATGATATAATAACCCAGAAGTTATAAAATAACAGTGGAACAACATATAAAAATGTAAACCAGAAACATAAGCAGATACACAAGAAATGCAACAAGAAATGCTAAGCCATTTTATTATACTGAGCAATAAATGAGTACAAGAGGTGATTAGACAGATGGAACCTCGACTTGCACAAGGCAAGTGAAGAAATACTCTCAGAATGACAAGAATGGCCTCTCTACGTGGATGCTGTTGTTGTGCTACTACTGCTGCTACCTCGTCGAAAAAAGTTGAAACTCTGGATTCAGGCTTTACTCAAGAAACCCAGAAAACCCAGAAAGCTTTCTTGGAATGGCCTCACACTAATCTGCGTCCTAGCTGCTGGAAAACTGCCGTGTTGTTGCTGCTGCTAGAAATCGAATGAGGATTTGGGGTTGCTCCCCTCCTCAGAAAAGGCTGAAACTCTGGAATCAGACTCTACTCAAAAAACCTAGAAAAACCTAGAAAGCTTTTCTGAAATGGCCAACCCCCGAAAATCACCTCCTTGAGGTTCTGCACAGTTCCTCAAAGACGCTGATGAAACTACTGCTGAAATGTTGATGAAACTACTACTGGAATGCCAATGGAAATACCTTACTTGAGAAGGCACTCTAAGTCCCCCGGGGCTAAGGGTGAGATCTTCGAACGAAGATACTCAATGCACTAAACAGTGCTGCAGATTAGCTAAACAGCCAACATGCTCTAAGTCGAAATGACTATCACAAATGCTCATAACCAGAATGATCCCAAATGAGGGGGTTCCTCTCTATTTTGTAGCCTCTGCCTCTCACAATCCCTAGGCTCACTTTCTCCTGCGTTATCCCCTTCTTGCCATGTGTTCCTTCCCTCCTACGCAGTCCCTCCATGTGTCTGCGTGGGTCTCATTTCTGCGTCCCCCTTTGGTCCCCTTAAGTCACAACGTTGTGCTACCTAGGAACTGACTTTTTATTCTAAAGTGAGTTATGTTCCCCCTTCCTCACTTTTTATTTACAAATAAATATAGGAGGCAAAAATCGAACAAAATCGAATATTCCAATTAGCCATAGCTAATTAGGAATATTATAGTCTCCCCCGGCAAAATGTTGCTTGTCCTCAAGCAACTAAAGTGATGGATGCTGTAAGATCTCCCCACTCTCCCAAGTGGCATCCTCATCCGGAAAATTCTTCCACCTCACCAAGAATTCCCGGATCGTCCTGCTCTGCAACTGTCTCTCCCTAGAGTCAATGATAACTTCCAATTGCAATACCAAATGCCTCTCATCATCCATGGGTGGTAGCTCATCCGTCACGGTCACCTGCTGCTCCAATACCTTCTTCAGGCATGATACATGAAAAATGTTATGAATCTTGCTTCCTTGGGGCAGCTCCAACTCATATGCAACTTGTTCAATCCTGCATATCAGCTTGTAAGGCCCATAAAAGTGGGGATTGAGCTTCTCATCCCCCTTCTGCTTCAGCGATGATTGTCGGTTGGCTATAATTGTAGGTAGACCATATCCCCTACCTCGAACTGCCTCTCCACCTAACCCTTGTCGGCATACAACTTCTGCTAGTTCTGCACTATAGCCATGTTATCCTTGAGAGCTCGGAGGATATCCTGACTCTCTTGGATCTAAATCTTGGCTCTAGGAGCCCTGCTATCACCAAACATCACGTTGACAAAAGATAAAGGATGATACCCATATAAGGCATAGAATGTTGACATCCCAATGGACATGTGATGCGAAGTATTGTAGCAGTACTCCCCCAGATGCAGCCACTTCAGTCATGCTCGCTGCTACCCACTGACATAGTTACGCAAGTAGCCTTCCAGCCACTTGTTAGCTATCTCCGTCTGTTCGTCTGTCTGTGGGTGATAGCTAGTACTCGGTGTCAACTCCATCCCCACCAATCGGAAAATCTCCTATCAAAACCCACCTGTGAAACGGTTGTCCCTGTCACTGACGATGGTCTTAGGAAGACCATGTAGCTTAAAGATCTCCCTGAAGAATAGCTCGGCCACCTGTGCTGCTATATAGTGTGCGGATATGGCAAAGAAATGTGTGTACTTCATCAGTCGATCAACGACAACAAAGATACAATCCTTGCCCTATACCCTGGGCAACCCTTTGATGAAATCTATCGAAATAATCTCCCATTTCCCCTTCGGAATGGGAAGAGGCTGCAATAATCTTTTAGGATGGCTCATCTCTCCCTTGTTCCTCTGGCAAACATCACACTCTGGATGTGTTGGAGTACATCCTCCTTAAGGCCCTTCCATGAGAACCTCTCTCTAATGGCCATGTAGGTTTTGGTAAACCCCTGATGTCCTGCCAAAGGTGATTCATGTGATGCTTGGAGTATCTTCTTCTTTAGCTTAGACCCCTCAGTCAAGAAGATCCGGTCCCTGTAATAGATGATCTCATCGACCACCCTATACCTGTCATCTACCACTTGCCCATCCAAAACCTCACATGCAAACCTGTCCTTGAAGTACTCTACTAAGAGTTGAGCCCTACAATCTGTATCCAAGCTCATAAGAGACAACGTGGCTGGTCTACATGAAAGGGAATCTGCTACCATGTTGTTCTTACCCTTGACATACTCAATGTCAAAGTCATATGCTTGGATCTTACTGATCCACTTCTGCTGCCTCTCCTGTAGTTGTTTCTGCTCCAAAAAGAACTTGAGGCTGTTGTGATTAGTCCTCACCCTGTAGTCGATGCACATCCTCAATGTACCGTCCTTCTTCTTCACCAACACCACAGAAGAAGCAAAAGGTCTCGTGCTCGGTCGAATGTGCCCAAGAGCCAGCAACTCCTGGATAGCCCACTCAATCTCATCTCGATAGGCCTTGGGGTGCCTTTAGGGGGTGGTGATCACTGCCTGGATGCCCTGCTCAAGCTTGATAGTGTGCTCAAACCCCCGGTCCGGTGGCTTTCCTGGCGGAATCTCCCCAAACATTATGGCATACCAGTCAACGATGGACTGTATCTCCGGATGTATGGTCCACCCTGTAGTCCCTGCCTCTGATGCACACAGCTCTACTACCCACTCTATGTCTCCCTTTCGGAAGACTGCCTCCATTCGATGAGCCGAAACAGTCTGAGGCGGATATGTGTGCCGTCCCCGTATCTTCTCATGCCTCCTTGTCTTCTCATCATCCCACTCCATCTCTAGGGTCTTCCAATCTGTCACGACCTTCCCTAGAGTGATGAGCCACTGAACACCCAATATCATGTTGGTGTCAGAATATCGACCACGAAAAAGTGGTCAGTCAATGTGTAGGTGCCCATTGTCACTGATAGCTCTCGAACATAACGAGTACACATCATAGTCTGATCTCCTAGGACCAAAACTGAAAGCCCATCGAAGCTCTCTGTCTGAATACCTCTCCGCTCAACCATCTGTGTATTGATGAAGTTGCGGGTTGCCCCACTGTCAACCAAAACTGATACTCTCTCGCCACATACTGTCCCTCGTACGCGTAGCATCAGATACTTGGGAACTCCTCGCAATGCTGCAAGGGTCCCTCCGGTGGGTGCAAAAGATGCACCACCTGCCGCTGGTGGTGGAGGTGGCATAGGTCCCTGTATGGCATGGCTATCTCCTGCCTCCACATCCTCCTCGTCATCCTCTTCTCCACTGCTCTCGGAGAAGACCTCAATAAAATGTGCTCTGCCAGCGGCACATCTATGTCCTGGTGCCCATGGCTCCTGACAGGTGAAGCACAACCGCTTCTTCTTCAGCTCCCTCATGGCATCATCGTCAAGCTGTACTTGTCCTGGATTCCCCTTTGGAGGTGGAATCCTCACATCCTTCCCCTTAGATTGTAAAGTCTGTCTTTGGGGGTAAGGTGTCCGGGTTCTAGGGAAGACATCTTGTAAGTCCCAGGTCCTGTTGATAGCGTCCTGGAGTGTGGCTAGTTTAGCGGATCAGATTAAACCCCGAAGTGGCTCTGCTAACCCCTCAACATACATATAGACCCTCTGTGCCGTGGATAGGTCTGGCACCATCACGGAGACCCTCAAGAAATCTGCAATGTAGGTCTCCCGGCTCCCTGTCTGTTTGAGCCTTGTCAGCTCAACAAAATGCTGCTCTAGATCCCTCCGATCAAATCACTCCATCAGTCTCCTGATAAACTCAACATATGACGTCACTGTGGAGTGCCCCAGTGTAACCATCCCATGAAATCACCAATCCTGGGCCTCGCCATCCAAATGCAATGTTGCCACCTTGATGGCCTCTGCCTTCGACATTTGGTTAAGCTGGAAATAAATGTCCAACTTCTCTACCTATGACTTTGCTGAACTGTTTGATGAGCCATCAAACGTAGGCAAGTGGAATCTGCTCGCTGCATGGTGGGTGTCGCCATCATGGTAATGTCAGTACCCTCTGTGATGATCGCGGGGTCTGCTATCCCGTTGGAGTTGAACAAAATCTCTGAATGAGAGCGCTTCCCTGAACTCCTGCCCATAGGCCTGGTATTCTGCAAAATAATTGCCCATGTGTCCGACCTCTGCCTCCTGCTGGGCTACGGCCACTGTGTCTGCACCTAAGAAAGTGGGCATGATAGAGCATGTAGGGGCATGTGAGGCCACCTGCTGCGCAGTATCACGCTGCTCTGGCAAGTGATGGGATGCACTTGATCCCTCACCAATCTGAAAAACTCGTAGACTCTCACGCTGTCCGCCCTCTATTGTCGTGAATCTCTACCCCATCACCTCAACTTGCCTCGACAGATCCTGCATTGATTTGAGGAGCATATATGCAAATCTATTCCCGTCATCATTTGCCATCGGATCCTCCTACTCCGCGTCCATCACAAGCTCCTTCTTTTCTGCGTCCACCACCGGAACATAGTCTCCCTCTCCGTAAGTGTTCTCCAACCTACGCCTAGTGTCTCTCTATCTCTGACCTCTGTAACAGATATAGGGTTTTTCCCCCGGTGTCATAGATTGCTAGCTCCACAGGCTGAGCCAAATCTATGCACTGATACCACTGTAATATCCCTAACCTAGAATATTCCTCAAACCCCATCAAAAACTTCAACCAAATATGTGCAAATGATATAATAACCTAGAAGTGATAAAATAATAGAATATAAGCAGATACACAAGAAATGCAGCGAGAAATGCTAAGCCGTTTTATTATACTGAGCAATAAATGAGTACAAGAGGTGATTAGACAGATGGCATCTCGACTTGCATAAGGCAAGTGAAGAAATTCTCTCAGAATGACAAGAATGGCCTCTTTACGTGGATGTTGCTGCTGTGCTACTACTGCTGTTAGAAAACAAATGATGATTTGGGGCTACTCCCCTCTTCGGAAAAAGCTGAAACTTTGGATTCGGGCTCTACTCAAGAAATCCAAAAAAACCTAGAAAGCTTTCTTAGAATGGCCTCACACTGATCTGCGTCCCAACTGCTGGAAAACTGTCGTGTTGTTGCTGCTGCTACTACTAGAAATCGAATGAGGATTTGAGGCTACACCCCTCCTCAGAAAAGGCCGAAACTTTGGAATCAGACTCTACTAAAATAACCCAGAAAAACCCAGAAAGCTTTTCTAAAATAGTCGACCCTCGAAAATCACCCCCTTGGGGTTCTACGTAGTTCCTTAAAGACGCTAATGAAACTGCTAATGAAACGCTGATGAAACTGCTACTGAAATGCTGATGAAACTGCTATTGAAATGCTGATGAAACTGCTATTGAAATGCTGATGAAACTACTGCTGGAATACCAATGGAAATACCTGATGCGGGAGCAACCAGCAACAAAGCAAACCAGAGGATCAGAATAGAGAAAAGCCTGTTTTAAAGCAGAAAAGCAGATTTAAAGTGGATTTAAAGCAGCTGTTAACAGCCATGCACGCTTTTGGAGAGCCTTCATTGTAAAAAAACTAGGAGAAGATCTGATCGATCCTTCCAATGTATCTTATAAATTCATAGTGTGATAGAGTGTGAGGTATCTTATTTTGTGAAGAAAATTGTGAGTGAAAAAATGTAGTCGAGCGTGAGCTCGTTTCTAAGGCTGAAATGCCTTAGTTGTAACTGTACTGTATTATTTATATTATTATATATGTGTGTTGTGTTAATGGCGTGTCTGTGTTTATTTGTGTTTTGACTCTATCTCGTATATGTCGGCGTGGAAACCCTGAACGCTATCATCAGAAGCCTACTGCTGCGTTGATCGATGGAGTTGCAACGATAAGGTCGCTGTAAAGGCCGAAGGAAATACAAATATCAGTACTTCAAATGTTGGTATAGAACCCAAAAGGAATGAACAACGATCCTATTTGCAAGGTGAAGGTTGAAAATTCGGGCCTTTATCGTGGATATCAGTCGTGACTAAGGGATGCCAGAATGTAACGATAGCATCAAAGTATTTATCGGCATTAAAGCGTTTATCGGATAGAATGTAACGGTTGTAAAGACATCGAGGTATTATTTGAACCTGTACGTAAAACTCAAGATGCTATGTTCTTCAGCAAAGTGTCTACCGAAGACGGGGAGATGTGGGTGTCATGTGGTCCCCGACAACCTGGGGCTGTGCAAACCACTATGCAGGAACTTGCAGTTAAGGGTCTGGGTTCAAAGATTCTGCCAAAAACGCAAGGCAAAGAATTCAGTATTTGAAATTTATTTTTTTTGAAATGGTGAATGTATGCGATAAATTAGGATGGTTGTTATGTTCTTCTCTTATTAGCAATGTGTCGTTTTTATTTGGCTGGAGAATGAAGATTCAAGTTTTAAAATCGCTTCCGTTTAGGCTTGTGGGCCATAACCCACAGGTCCAGGATCAAGATGTTTTTAAAGAAATTGGGATTTTGGCAACCTCAAATTCTCAGTGCATAGTGTGATAGAGTGTGAGGTATCTTATTTTGTGAAGAAAATTGTGAGTGAAAAAATGTAGTCGAGCATGAGCTCGTTTCTAAGGCTGAAATGCCTTAGTTGTAACTGTACTGTATTATTTATATTATTATATATGTGTGTTGTGTTAATGGCATGTCTGTGTTTATGTGTGTTTTGACTCTGTCTCGTATATGTCGGCGTGGAAACCCTTAACGCTATCATCAGAAGCCTACTGCTGCGTTGATCGATGGAGTTGCAACGATAAGGTCGCTGTAAAGGCCAAAGGAAATACAAATATCAGTACTTCAAATGTTGGTATAGAACCCAAAAGGAATGAACAACGATCCTATCTGCAAGGTGAAGGTTGAAAATTCGGGCCTTTATCGTGGATATCAGCCGTGACTAAGGGATGCCCGAATGTAACGATAGCATCAAAGTATTTATCGACATTAAAGCGTTTATCGGATAGAATGTAATGGTTGTAAAGACATCAAGGTATTATTTGAACCTGTACGTAAAACTCAAGATGCTATGTTCTTCAGCAAAGTGTCTACCGAAGACGGGGAGATGTGGGTGTCATGTGGTCCCCGACAACCTGGGGCTGTGCAAACCACTATGCAGGAACTTGCAGTTAAGGGTTTGGCTTCAAAGATTCTGCCAAAAACGCGAGGCAAAGAATTCAGTATTTGAAATTTATTTTTTTTGAAATGGCGAATGTATGCGATAAATTAGGATGGTTGTTATGTTCTTCTCTTATTAGCAATGTGTCGTTTTTATTTGGCTGGAGAATGAAGATTCAAGTTTTAAAATCACTTCCGTTTAGGCTTGTGGGCCATAACCCACAGGTCCAGGATCAAGATGCTTTTAAAGAAATTGGGATTTTGGCAACCTCAAATTCTCAGTTTCATCAATACCTTGCCGAGCAGGCACTCGAAGTCCCCCGGGGCTAAGGGTGAGATCTCTAAACAAAGACACTCAATGCACTAAACAGTGCTACAAACTAGCTAAATAGCCAACGTGCTCTAAGTCGAAATGACTATCACAAATGCTCATAACCAGAATGATCCCAAATGAGGGGGTTCCTCTCTATTTTATAGCCTCTGCCTCTCACAATCCCTAGGTTCACTTTTTCCCGCATGATCCTCTTCTTGCCATGTGTTCCTTCCCTCCTGCGCAGTTCCTCCATGTGTCTGCGTGGGTCCCATTTCTACGTCCCCCTTTGTCCCCCTTGTTTCCCCCTTAAGTCACAACGTTGTGCTACTTAGGAAGTGACTTTTTATTCTAAAGTGAGTTATGTTCCCTTTTCCTCACTTTTTATTTACAAATAACTATAAAAGGCAAAAATTGAACAAAATCGAATATTCCAATTAGCCATAGCTAATTAAGAATATTACAAGTTGGGGTGGGGGAGAAAAGATGACATGCCCCTTTATATTTTGTTTTTGTTGGCATTTTAGCGTTGACATTGATGTCACTTGGTGTTCAACACTATTTGCCTTGTGTTTGTGATTCCATGCCTTGTATTGAGTCTGATGTATGCTCCTTTAAGGCTGTAATAATATGCCTTGTATTGAATTTTTTACATGCTTCTTTATGGTTGTAATAATGTCTAATTCTTACATATTAATGTACTAAGTTTGATCTCCAAAATTGCTGGATGAAGGTTACAAAGATCAAGTGTCAGCCATCCTTTATGGATGCAGTGATGAACAAAGCTAATAGTGCTAAGCCGTCCTCTCTCGAAGCAGTGGTGAACAAAGAAAATATGTTTTGTCATGCCCATAAAATCCCGACGAGTATCCTCTATGGGAGCATGTGTTTTCCCAGCTATGATGGTTGAAAGTGGATTTCCTTAAATATGCCCCCAGCCAATAAATTCCAGGGGAATTACTTTAGATTTCTGATTTGGTTTTTTGTCCAATAGTTCGAAGAAGTTTGTATCTCTTCTCGAGGGTTATCAAAGTGGAAAATCTCTTAATTCAGTATGAAGGTTGTCGAAGGAGAAGCCAAACCAATTTCATTCATTCTATAAACAAGGTTGCTAAGCGATCCATTACTTTAGTTGCATTTAGTAATTTAATCACTATAGAAAATTACTTGTGATCACTATAGAAAATTATTTGTAGGAGACTGTTATGAGAAGTTTTGGTTGCCTCTTTTTTATGCGTGAGATGATATGCATTGTGCGTTAAGTGGAGAAAACTTTGTATTCAGTGGTTCTACCAGATGAGTGTAGAACTTCAGAAAGTTTTGAGAGATTAGATGGAAAATTTTATTCAGACTATTGTGCATGGATCGAAGACATCACTTGAGGGAATATTGTGGAGAAATGTTTTATTATTCAAAGAATTTTTTTAGTGGCATTTAAGGGGTTGTCTAGAAGGGTCATCTTTTGTAGTTGTAGTTGTAGTTGTTGTATAAATTGAGAATTTCCTTGTAAGCTTCAGAATTATTTTCTTGTTCAGGTTGTGGCCTCAATCAAGTGGAAACTTGCTTGCCTTATTTTTATAGGAGTTGTGCCTCTTTATTGGTGGTGGCCAAACATGTTTAAGGAGTAGTGGCTCCTTGGCTAATAGTACCTGAAAATTGTATTTCAGAATATTTTGAATTAATAGAGAAAAAAATAGTCGCGGTGATACAGTCTTACCTCATGTGTTTTCTTTTTTCTCACCAGCGCGCCAAGTCTACAGTCAGCGCGCGCCGTAGGCGCTGCTAAAGAGGAGATTTTTTGCTGCCGGTGAAGAGGATGCAGGGCGCTGCTCCAAGTTCAGTCA
The DNA here is from genome assembly GCA_000404065.3 of Pinus taeda. Classification (NCBI taxonomy): domain Eukaryota; kingdom Viridiplantae; phylum Streptophyta; class Pinopsida; order Pinales; family Pinaceae; genus Pinus; species Pinus taeda. The sequence goes on along the minus strand of APFE031720992.1, from coordinate 24,516 downwards.
GGCGATGCTATTTTCGCTGGTTTTAGGAAGCCTCTGCTCTTATTGACTAAGCTCGTCACCGCAGCGGCTTAAGGTTGGAGGCCCTCTTTGACCAACGATTATGGCGAATATAGTTTGGAAATTATGGCGAGTTCAATGTGTTGCAGCCGTGGTTTCACCTTGAAACATCTATCTACCTCTCTGTTTTTCATACGACAACGATTTCTCTCTTTCCATCAATCAATACCTTATTCTTGAGCAGCGGCTAACGGTTACTGCAGGGTTGGAAGTCCACATATTTTATGTGCTCTGTGAGGACTCTGTAGCCAATGTGAAGGGCATTGGGACTGCCGTGGAGGAGGCTGCCATTGAAAGTCTAAGGTGACTGTTGTGGGGTGGATCTGTTGGAGGGAAGATCTCCTGCACTGACAGATTCTGCGCATATGTGTGGAGACTGTGCACATGGATCCGGAAACTGTGATCGGCCTGTAACACAAACCCACAATCGATTAGTGGAGAAGAGGACACAGATTTTCCATGCCCAGTGTCGACAGCATGCTTTTCCACAGTGCTTTGATCTTCATGCTTTTCCACAGTGCCTTTGAAATGCTCGACCTGGACATAATGCCTTTCCATAGCAGTAAGAAGTTGTAATGTATTGGAGACTACCGGAGAAGGAAGTGTGAGCACTTCTATGCTCTTTTGGACTCAGCTTTGCCATCGAATGTCGGGACAGGTGCTGCAAGAAAATTTGTTGTAGAATTCTGGGCTTGAATGAAGCTTTAAAGGACTCCCATATTTCCTGAGGACACTGACATTTCCCACGTGTCCTCACATTTCCCACACCATAGAGACAACCCTGCAAGATTTGGTGAATAAAGGATATTGGAACCTTTTAATTAAGATTTTAATTAAAGTTTTTAAATTAAAAGTTTTTCTTTGTTTTTTTTTTGTTTTTTGTTTTAATAAAAAGAAGGGGGGTTTATTATTGATAAAAGGGGGTGAATGGTTTAAAGAAAGAATTGGATTGATCTCCTTAAAAAAATTGGATCCAGGCACAGTTTTAATTGAAGTTTTAATTGGATTTGGAATTTGTAGTATTTTTTTAAGAGCTTGGGTTTTTTCTTAAGTTGTTGGGGTTGAAGTTTTTTCTATTCAAGATGAATAATCGATTAGTAAAACCATACTTCAATGAGAATAACAAGTTGGATGGATCCAATTATTTTTGTTTGTAATTTAAGTTGTAGGCCTTATTTGAGGGACACAATGCATGGGCAACTGTGAATAATGATGAGGTGAATTTGAACATACTTGTAGGAGGAACAGAAGCAACAATCCAAGATTAGAACAAGCGGGAGACTAAGGCGGGAGTGATTTTGAAATTGTCGGTCAAAGATTGCATTTTTCTCCATATCCGTGATTGCAAAACTGCACGAGAAATGTAGAAGACGCTCAAGGATCTTTATGATGTCAAGAATACTAATTGATTGTTGTTCTTGAAGAGCAAGATTCTCTCCATCAAGATGGAGGAGAATGAGATAGTTGTAGCATTTATTTCACGGATCAAGGAGTTCAAGAACAAGCTAAGTGACATCGGTGAAGCTGTGTCAAATACAAATTTGGTCACGGTTACCATGAATCGTATGACTGATAAGTATCATATGTTCATCACTAGCTTGAATGCAAGAGAAAAAGGCCCCGTGTTTGAAGAATTGACAGGGATCCTCATGCGAGAGGAGGAAAGGTGGCTGACTCATAAATGTGAGAGTTTAGATTTGACCTTAACGGTTGAGAAGCTCTTCAAAGGAAAGCCAAATGCAGCACAGAAGAGTAGTGCAACCCCACAGAGAAATATGGCCTCACCTCAAGGTAAGTCTTTCAATAGAAATGACTCTGCGACCAAATGTTTTTATTGTGGTAGAATCAACCATGTAGCTAGATATTGCATGAAGAAGAAGTCCAATGAAGGCCGGAAGAGACATAAACAACATACAGGTCATTTTTCTGATTAGGAACATAGTCAAAACCTCAAACTGTTCATATCTGACTCTGTGTTATCAACAAAGGATGATGAAGCAGATACGTGGTTTGTCGACTTGGGTGCATCCATCCACATGACAAGGAACACACAGTGTTTTGAAGACTTCAAAGAGAGGAGCAGTGGAGAAAACATCTATCTTGGTGATGATAGAGGGTACAAAATCAAAGGTTATGGCAATATTCTTGTTGTTTTGCCTCATGGAAATATTAGACATATTCATAATGTGGTGTATGTACCGAGGATAAAAAAGAATCTGATCGTTGTCTCTATGATAACTGATCAGAATCTCAAGGTAGAAATTTATAAATCATGTTGTGTTACTAAAGACCTGTTGGATCATATGAAGCCTATTGCATCAGGTATTCATATGGGAGTATTGTACAAACTAAATGTTAAAAGCGCACCACATCAGGTATTGACATCATCTGCCATGACTACAATGGACTTATGGCATCAGAGGTTCGGCCATATTAACTTCAATGATCTGGTGCTATTACAGAAAAGAGGCATGGTCAAAGGTCTTCATGTTCTAAAACCTATCCATATTGATTGTGATGCATGTGCACTTTGAAAGACCACAAAGATGAATTTCTTGTGAATGTTGATAGAAGGAGAAGAGATATACTTGAGCTACTACACAGAGATTTATGCGGGCATATGTGGACAAGGTCATTAGGTGGTGCATACCATTTTCTACTGTTTATTGATGACTATACTAGATTTACTTAAGTGTACTTACTCACGAAGAAGAGCCACACTTTTGAATACTTCAAGGAATTAAAAAGTATGGTTGAAAATAAGACAGGTAAATGCATTAGGATTCTCCGCTCAGATCAAGGGGGAGAGTACAAGAAAGCTTGTGTCCTTAAATACTACAAAGATCATGGGGTACAACAATAATTTACAGTACCCCACACTCCTCAACAAAATAGGGTTGTATAGAGGAAGAATAGAACCCTTGTGGAAGGTGCTCGCAGTATGTTAAAAGGTAAGAATCTTTTTAATGGGTTTTAGGCTAAAGCAATTAATACTGCAGTATATCTAAAGAATAGGAGTCCAACAAGAAGTCTATATTTCAAAACTCCTTTTGAATCTTTATTTGGGCATAAGCCTACAGTTAAGCATTTGAGAGTTTTTTGTAGTAAAGCCTTTGCTCGTGTCCCAAAGCAATATAGAAAGAAACTAGATTCAAAGGCCATTAAATGTATTTTTGTTGGGTATTGTACATAATTTAAGGCTTACAAACTATTTAATCCCTCTAGTGATAATTGTTTTGCGAGCAGATATGCAGTGTTTCATGAGTAGGTTAATGATGGAAGCCATAGGACTGTTAATGAAGAATGGTGTGTGCCCTTGTTGGTGGAAGAAGGAAGTGATGAATCAGGTGACAACAATGAGCAGCAGGAGCACCAACAGCGGGAAGGGGAATAAGATGATGTAGCTGTCAAGCCAAGTCCACAAAAGGGTGATTAGAGAAGGTTTGAAGCCACCCTACCTCTTTGGAGTTCAAGTAGGAAGGTTGAGTTGCCATCAAGATATAGGGAAAATGATTTTATAACTAGTATGATGAATGTTGTTGAACCCTCTAGTTATAAAGAAGCGAGTAAATATAGTGAATGGAGGGCTGTTATGGAAGAGGAATATGAGTCAATTCTCAAAAAAAATAAAAAATTGCCATTTAGTTAAACTACCTAAAGGCAAACAACCAATAGGATGAAAACGGTTGTATAAGCCTAAATTTAAAGCAGATGGGAGCATATATAAATATAATGATAGGTTAGTTGCAAAGGGGTATTCACAACAAGAAGTCATAGATTATGATGAAACGTTTTCCCTTGTAGCTAAACTAAACACAATCATAATGATAATTGCTTTAGCTACCAAGCATAATTGGATGATTCACCGACTAGATGTTAAATCTTATTTTTTAAATGGGGAGTTAAAAGAAGAAGTCTACTTAGTGCAACCTAAGGGTTTTGTCAAACAGGTTGAAGAACATTTAGTTTGCGGGTTGAAGAAAGCGTTGTATCGACTAAAACAAGCACCGAGGTCATGGTATGACAAAATTGAGTCATTTTTCCTGCAACATGGTTATAAATGAAGCAAAAATGACCCTAATCTTTAAACCGTGTTTGATAAAGAGGGAAGGATTGTTTGGATTTATTTATATGTAGATGATCTAATTATTACAGGAAATGTTGATAATCTCATTAAAGAAATCAAGGAGAAGATGTCACAAGTATTTGAGATGAAAGACCTTGGAGAGCTACATTACTGTTCGAGTCTGGAAGACTCGAGGGATTCTAGACAAACTTTTATGTCACAGAGTAAGCATGTTAGGAGCTTACTGATAAAGTTCAGAATGGATTAGTGCAAAGCTGCGACACTACATTTATAGCAGAATATAAAACTTCAGAATGATGATGGATCTAAGGATGCAGATGCAACTTTGTATAGACAGTTGGTTGGAAGTCTAATCTACTTGACTACAACTAGGCCATATTTGGCATATTGAGTCAGTGCATTGAGAAAATTTATATCAAAGCCCCTTGAGAGCAATTGGGTTGTAGTAAAAGGTGTTTTAAGGTATCTCTAGGGAACCTTAAACTTTGGTATTGCTTATACTGATTCATGTGATGTTAAATTGATAGTTTTTTTAGAACCCTATTGCACTGTAAATGTAGATGATAGACGATCCATAATAGGCTATGCATTTAGCATTGGATCTTGGGTCATTACATGGAGAAGTAAAAAGCAGAACACAATATCCTTGTCTTCTGCGGAAGCTGAATATCGAGCTATCTGTGCAACAACATGCGAAGCAGTTTGGTTGAGGAGAATTCTCCTTGATGTTGGAGAAGAACGGAAGGTTGCAACAATGATCAGATGCGACAATGAGAGCTCCATCAAACTTGCAAATAATCCACTATTTTATAAGAACACAAAGCGTATCGATACACATTTTCCTTTTGTCGGGGAGAAAGTTCAATCGAAAGAAATCCATATTGAGTATTGTACTAGTTGTGACAATGCTATTGATATTTTTACCAAATCTCTTGGTAGAATCAAGTTTGAATTGTTTAAGGAAGTGTTAGGCATATGTGTGAATCCATTTCTCCATTAAGGGGGAGTTTTGAGATTAATGATGAAATGTATTAATGGAGTGATGGTTCAACCAAACCTTAGATTAGGAGTTTGTTCTTGATTTCTAGGGTGTTGTTTCAACTTCCTTAATTGTGTGTAAATTATATATTTCTCATGTAATGATTGTAAGGGAAGAGTGCACACGCAGTCTCTAGGTGGTTTTCCACAGCTGTGAGGTAATTGCAACCTTGAAGTCGTGGGAAATATTGTCCAAAGAATGACAACGCCACTAATTTTAAAATCACATTGGGACGAATGTGTTTTACTTGCGACATGGTGGTCATGGTAAAACCCACTAATTTTACAAATATGTTCCCATCAATATGTTGTAGTTGTGACATTTGACCCATGGGTAATGCCAATGCAAGATCAACAGACTTAGCAATTTAACAATATACATTGTGATGATTGTACTAGTGTCGCAATAATACAAACTCATTGTGCAGTTAAAAAAAAAAACACTTTGGTTGAGAAGGCCTCTTTCTCTTTAAAGGACTAGCTTGTTGATTATTAATGTATGTTTCCATCTCATCTTTAGGATGAGAAGGATTTTTTACCTCCTCTAAAATAAACTATATTTCCTAATTTTCATGTAAAATACCCTAAGAACCTATAACACAATCAATTATCAAATAATACCACGAAGATTTAAATACTAATGTCAAAACAACTCACCTAAACACTACAAAGATTCAATATAATTTCAAACAACTTAGAAACATATGAGTTGGAAACATTAAATGACTGAATGTACAAACTTGTTAACTCAACATTCTTGCATAAAAAATTCTATTTTTAAAACTTTAATCTCAATTATAAATAGAAATTGTCAAAACAAATGCAATTGAAGTTGAATTGAAATCAACAACTTCCTTTAAGTAAACTTTGATCCAAACATATTGAAAAATAGAAATTCTACAAGCTTAATTAGCAAAAGTGTAATACAATGTTTAATCGTCACATGTGCATGAAATAAACACCATCAATACAACTTTAAAATGTATAAATTCAATATAATTTATAGTAAATAGAAAACAACAACAAACTAGTCAAAATTACGATGAAAAATTCAATAACACTTGTTCAAATCTGCAAATATATTGACATGACATTATGATTGCATCCAAAAACAATGGACTAAAACCTTACAAATCTGATATAAAAACAATATCAAAGGCCTATATGTCCCAATGAATTGAAACAACATTCTAGAACAAAAATTTCCATAAACTTCTCATTGCCATTCCAAACCACCTTAAAGAAATCAAAATATCTTTCAGGAAAAATAATGCATTTTTCCACCAAAATATGCATTACAACACCAATAGCCAACTATTACAACAAAAAATTGCTAGATACTTGTCAAAAATCATGTAAGAAGACTGTAACTAATCACAATATGTCAAACACAAGATTATTTGTAAACTGCCTTAAAAAATAAATACAACAATGCAAATCAATCTCACCTAAGCTAAGTGACCATAATAACATAACCATCCATTACCATACCTATTTGTCCATTGAATTGATATAAGTATGCCTCAAAGAAAGCTCATTTTTTCAAAAATTCAATTAAAATTTCAGGCTTTGAAAATTTATTAAAATTTAACTTATAGAAAGTAAATTTAGCTTTCAACATATTAAAATATAACAAACCATGTTTACTAAAATACTTCATTAAATTATATATATATATATATATATATATATATATATATATATATATATATATATTAATTAATTAGAATAACCACAATTAAAAAATTATGTATTTTAAATTTAATATTCATCTATAATTTTTTGAATTAATTAATTTATTTAGCTAATTTTCGATAAACTTATTCAAAAGCGCAATAATTAAACAATTAAAACCATTATAACAGAGAAACCAGGCAGGGAATTTGCTAATACATGAATCAAAATTACCATAAACCAGCGTCCAACTAGAATTGGTAGAATTGATATGGGGATGCCTTATTTATATAAAGACACGATTTGGCTCTCAACTGACTATATATCGACACCTCGTCAATCTAAGATATACAATTCGGCGTATTAAATTCCTCCGTGGTGGCCTTTTCTTTTTATCTCAAAGTCAAATCGAAGGGGTATTTTCGTCTCACTTTGATAAGGGGTATTTCAAAAAAAGGCAAGAGCTAAAGAGGATATTATTGGGCATTAAATGTTCGGTTATGGTTATATGCGTTTTTAATAGCTGTTTAACATACGTGTCATTATTTTTATTTATCTATCACTGCGTTAGTGTGTTAAACAGCTATCATAAGCGCATGTAGCCTGACATTTAATGCCCAATGATATTCTGGTTAGCTCTTGCCTTTCAAAAAGTGATAACTGCTCAGAGTTATTCGCGCAATTGGGCAAATGAAATTCTTTGTCCTATTTACAGATGTGCCTGCATAAATTGGCGCAATTCGACCACCGAATTATTCTTAATAAAAAAAATTACTGTGCCCCTACTACCATCTATTAATATTCGTGCAATTAGGCAGATCAGTTATTCCTTTTCAAACAAAAAAAACCTCAGTTATTTTTAAATCAAATTAAGGCAGGCTTTTAAAGGAGTTGTCTATAATGCGACTTTTTGGAGATTCCGGTGACGGAATCCGGCGGAAGAAATGAGGTTAAATCTTGATTTTAGAACATGGACAACGTAATTTAATTCGTTGAAAGAACAACAAACCTGAATTATTGGAGGTACCTGATTATTTGGAGGCAGTAGGAATTTCTAGTGAAGTGCTCAATTTATTTAATATTGGTGACTGTTTAAAAGCTTTTACCTTCATCATGAAACTGTTTGAAAACATAAGTTACATGTTACTATATCATTTAAATTTTAATTTAGGGTATTTTTGTTTTGGTAAAAGTTTTGAGAACTATTTTTAACAAAATTACTAAATTCATTATTTTCTTGGAAATGCATATTTAGTAGTTAACTTTTTAAAGGATGTATATAGTTTTATTATGTTATAGATCTGATATCAAAGTATAAGATAATAGAAATATAAATGATTCTCTTTATTGATCAAATTCTTAAAGTAGGGCAACACCATACATTGACTCTTAAAGAAGGAGAACACTCCACAAGCCATATGCGTGTTCATACAACAATCTGACATTTCTCAATGGGGAGTCTCTAGCCTCTATATAGGCCTCATACATACAATACGATGGGTCATTACTATGGTTCCCTCAATACCATCTATCTAATACCATGGGCTTATTACATTATTGCCAACTACTTGTGGTCATTTATATGATACGGGTTAACCACCTTATTTATTACTATGGCCCATCCCATTATTACATTATTCCCTTTATACCTCCCTTTGTACCCCATATTACCCCCCCAGGTATACTACATTCCACCCCCCTTAACATGTTTCGTCCCTGAAACATGGGAAGAACACAAATAATAAAATCTGCTCAAAAGAGTAGTCCACTCGTACCATGCACCTGCATCTAGCCATCCCAGAGAAAGGTGAACCATCGATCTAGCTAGTGCTTCGCTTGCTTGAGATGGAAGCTGACCGTCGCGACTCTTCTGTTGATGTGTAGTAGGTGGATTGTCGCTCTTCTCTATCTGTCATGCCGGGGTTGTTGTCCTTGTGGCTAATTTGTTTCCATCTTGTTGGTTGTTTTCTTACAGGGTGATGTGGGTGGTGATGTATTGAATTTTTAACCCATGGTGTCTTTTTCTTTAATTCACCACCTAATGGAGCCTCGTTGGTGGGTGGTACATGTTGTGATGTCTTTTGTTGTTGTTTATCTTCCAATATTACTTCAACTACTGATTCCTCATCTGATGTATCTGTATCTGTAACGTTTTCTACTTCAGCCTCTTTGGACTCTACTTGTACCTGCTTTGATGTTTGTGTTTGATTGTCGACCATCAAAGGCTCATCATCTGACGTGTAAGTGTCATTAGAGCTTAGTGCTTCTACCTCCACAGTCTCTGCTTGAGTCTTAATGGAAATATCCTGCAATGTAATTTTCTTCTTTTTATACCATAGCTACAAGAATTTATTATGTACATTAATATTGATAGTACCCACTGCTTCCATCCAAGGGTATCCCAAAACAACATCCACATTAGCCATATCTTTAAAATAAAAATCAGGATGCAATACATACTTGTCCATAGAAATCATCAAATCTTTATAAACTTGCGCTTGCTCATTATTAACTTGTGTGTGCTCCATTTGTTTTGCTGGGACTTGCAAATTTTTTGCCAAATTGACATTTATAAGATTCTGCTTGCACCTAGGATTTATAGACACAATGATCTTCTCCTTTTGAAGTAATCCATGAACCTGCAATAAGGAGATACCAGTAGGAAATAACCCCACATGTTTCTCATTATCTTGTTTTCTCGCATGAGACCATCTCTCTAAAAGTAATTTTTCAAATTCTTTATCTGAAAGGGTGAAAAACTTCTTTTTGTTCTGTAATTCCCAACATGTGGCTGCCTCATGTAAAAAATGAGCCACTATCAACGATCTCCAATGTTGTGCCAACACTGATTTTTTTTGCTTTGATGTATTCTTCAATAGTAGGACCATTATCTTTTCCTATAAAATATAGAATCACTATGAAGAGGATTTGGGAAACATTCACTTACTTGGTGAAAATTTGAAATGGCGACAATTCAGTCAATATTGCTCAGAATCCCTATTATGACCTATTTTCAGAAATGGAACAACCATTTTGCATCTTTCCATGTGGTAGAAATCCTGATATAGGCAATAGAATTTCTGATTCGCAACCTCTGTGCTTCGCTTACGTCTGCAACACACTCTTCCGTCATCCAATGTATCTGTTGTGCGTGAATCTCCGATACATCATTGTCAGGGGAACCTTCTTGCCTTAGCACATATGTACTATGCATCTGTGCCAATTTTTCCTCGATTGTGGTGGTGACTGTGAAGGCTTCCTTGAGCCAAGGCTGGATGCACGCTTTAAGCACTACGTCTTTCGTATGCGCGATGATCACCTGTTCCTTTAGAGCCTCGGCCTCCTTCATCTTGGCATGTCGCTGAGTAAGGGTGACCATTTGTGTGGTTCCCCTGATACTGTCATATGCCTGCTATAATTGCCATGCTTCTGTCTCCAGACGCTGTATGGTTGGATATTCCTACAGTGAGGTGAGCGTGAAGAGGGATTGATCCAACAATCTCATGCAGTCCTGTACAACGTGCTCTATCACTTCCGGTCCTAATTGAATGGTGCGGTGGCGTTGCTCTTTGACTTCCAGAGGTGTAGAGGGCTACACCTTCAGCCATAGCTTAGCGATTTGCAAGTTTAGCTCCAACTAAACCTTTGCAGCCTCTTCATGGGTCTTGCGGACTCCAGCCGCTAGATGGAGAATATTTTCTATTGTTGGGAGTATCGCTGGCACAACCAACTCTTGTACGCTACTATAGGCCTCCTCCATGGCCTGTTCCAATCCCTGGGTGTGTGCGACCAAGTTGTCGTGCTGCAGGCTGAGTTGTTCTAAATTTAACTTCTGCTCACTCAAGACCTGGAGGGTGCGACTCTCCTTGGCATGAAGCTCAGCAATTACCCCATCCTGTAGTTGGTATAGGGTTTCTCTAGGAAGGGTGGCCAAATTCAACCCCCAACCCTTCCTTTGACTTGTCGTGGCCCTGTCACACTCGGCGGCTACTAACACTGCGTCCTCTAGTAATACAAAAGTGTTCGTGGTGCGAGCGCGCAACATCAGCTCAGCTTTAGATGTTCTTGCCGCAATGTGTGGTGCCATCATTCTTGGGGGTCGTACCTGTAATGCCTGCAACTGCGCTATCAGCACCCCCAACACAATTGTCTGCTCTGTCATTAGTTTGGCAAAAGCATCCTTAGTGGCATCGTGAACTGTTTCGCCAATGTCAAGAAGGTCTCCCTCGGTGAGCTAGATTGGGTCGGCGGAGGTCTTTATGGCATTTGTCTTTTTTAGCAAGGCTGTCTTCTCATGGATGCATGGCCTCTTGAGTTGGGTCGATTTTGATGCCGGGTCTGTGTGTTCTTTTGTCTCTACCTCCCCTTGTATGTCCTGCTCCGTGGACATTTCCTAGCCTTCCTCAGTTTCTTTGGTGGCCGCGGTTGTGGTTTCTGTCATCTGCGCTGCTGCTGCTACTTCAACCGCCTTCTGCTACACAACCACTTCTTCTTCCTGGCGCCTTCTCTTCACCAACTGCACGATGCGCAACTTGGTATCCTTCTTTCGCTGTTGTGCTACGATCTTTTCCATTTCTACCAAGACCATGGTGTGCCACTCCGGAGGCCAGGACTCCATTACTGAAAAGACTACATCATCCGTTGTGATGAACAGGAGCTTTGCCCATGTTCGTGCGGAATCTTTGTGCGCCCGGATATATAGGTTATGCATATCTGCCTTGAAATCTGTTGCGCTCTGTAAGGTGTTATGGACTGTAGGGGACAAATGCGGCCTACAATTGGTCCATGTTCATATGCTCACCTTTACAAACACCCAAAACACCTTTATCTCACGAATCCTCATTGCATCTTTCGTTTCCCAGAGTGAGGTGTACCTCGCGGCTTCTAGTAAGTCACCCTCAACCGTGGGAAATTAGCTGTCCTTTGGCAGTTCTCCTGCAACCAATAGGATGGATAAGAGAAACCACGTATAGTAGAAGGTCGTACCTTGCTCTTAGGCCTCCCTACAGTTTGTTAAGAACTCGTCACAGAGGAACTATGCCCAGTTGAATTAGACCCCCTCTGCGCATTGCTTTGCCAACGCAATTACAGAGGCTGGCACTTCGTTTGCGCGGAATTTCCTCATTAGCTTGCCGGCCAGTAGCTGGGTGGCTAGGCGCACCCCTTGGTCTTTGATGCTTGCGATTACATACCCTCACTTTCTCTTCTCTAGCTTATATTTGGCCTTCATAGCTTCTGTGAGGGCCAAGTCACTGCTCTTTCTTGCTATGGTTGCGGGGTCGTCCCCTTTGATGGGCAGCTGAGAAATCTGGTAAATTAGATTGATCGTGATGGGAATCGGCTCCTCCAGCCAGAGATACCCATCACGTACTAGGCACAGTAGCTGTCGGATGACCAAAACAGTGACGAGTGCATGAGTAGCCCAACCTTCTCTATGCCACGTACCCATTTCTGCTTTAGTAGTTTCTCCACGGCCAACTGTGGGAACTTCTTGTCATTCGCGAGGTATCAGTCTTTGAACTTCATATTAAGAACCCGTCCCAATGGCAAACCTTCAAACCTTATTTCATTAGGAAGGAGCGGGGTCTGCAGCGCACTCTTCATGGCCTCTAGGTCCTTTGGAATCTTGGCTTTTCCCTTCCACGAGGGGATGTAGGGGGGTAACTTTATTGCCGAAGGCACTTGGGAGAAATTCTCTGCCTCATTGTCCTATACTTCAATTTGGGCGATCAAGGCTTGCAAATCTTCCTCCTTTTCCTCTGTTTCAAAGGTGACGGCTTTGTCCTTCTCTGCCATTGACAATTTACTAAACCATGGGTTCTATGGTGATACCTAGACTGGCCCCATTATCTGCTTGTCTTTCTGTGGTCGTGGCGTGTGTGGTGACTTTGGAACCTCTGGTGCAGCTGCCACCTCTCCAAGCTCCTCTTGGATCATACAGGGCTCTAGGATAACTTTTGCGAATCACACTCTGGTTCTCACAGTCGTCATCTTGCCTACACTAGATCCTTTCGATCGTGTACTCAAGGGTGGTAAGAGTGCTTGGTGCTCAATGCTTTATACTGGCTCAAATCTTAAACAACCAAGTATTTCCTCAAGGCTAGCCCAAGGGATTTTATAGTATCATTTGAATTAGAATTTGACCATTCCCTCCACTTCTGAGTCATTAATACCTTCTTGGCGGCAGATCGTCCCGAATCTAGCTCTTAATTCCTGTCTTAATTGTCCGTTGCTCGCTCCTTTCTGCTTTAAATTGGACCTCTTGTCATGAACAGTGACATCAACGGTCACCTTCCAGCCTACCCATGCAGCAGCGTAGCCCGTTATAAGCTACTGCGACCCCTGTGACATACTGACCCTACGCGTAACCTGCTTCTCGCACAGCTCTCCTACAAACTTGTTTATAGCCCCGAGCTCTCTTTCAACTGTTGGGAGCACTGAGACTGTGCTTCCTAAGGATAGTTAGGTGGTCGCACCACCAGTGCGAGGCTTCACGTCACCTTCCAACCCGATCCGTGGGCCTTCCTTAGTCACCCTCACACCAATTTGCACCTCTCGTTCTTCCTTATGCGGTGTGCTTCCATAGTTACTTTGTCTAATAAGGTGTGGTCATAGCCATGGTAGTATAACCAGAAAATCTCGGCGACAATCTTCTAGTGCGGTGGTTGAGCTGCCCATACGTTGTCCTGTCCTTCGGTTGACGCGTAATGCTTGCATGATTTCGGTTTCCAATTTTCTGATATCCGCGTCCATTAAGATGCTCTTCTATTTCATTCGTACCCAATATTCTTCGAGTTCGCAAAGCTCAATGTTCCCTCATCGAATGACTTCTTGAATCTGCATATGTTCATCCTCGCGTGGCTGTAGAATATCTTTGCTCTAGTCCTCGCGTGCTATCCCAATTATGGAAGTTATTGCATGAGGATTCTTTTCCCATGCTACGGCCTCAACTTTGCTCGTCGTCTTCGGAATCATTCCCGTGCTCACATTCCTGGGCATGGCCCTATAGGCCCATCAGACTACTGGTATGTGCTGGTCCCAATTAGTTCGTTCTGCTTGGTAAACTTTGTTCATGATTCCGCATAACTTTTTGAATGCTCCAGCATGGAATATTTGTGGTGCGTGTCGTTTTTCCTGCTGCCGTGTCTAGTTCTGATTTTCGATCCTTAGTCTGGGATGTGCCTACACAACACACATCTACACACATCGGCACAGGTGGGCGCGCAAGCTGCTTCGTCCTCGTTGCCCAGCTCTCGTTCGACGCTTGAGACTTCCAAACCATAAGCACATTTGTCTTCTACATTCATGCGAGTTCCCCATGGTCTTCTAATGTGTACTCCCCCATCGTGCGAGTGTTGCATGCAATGTCCATTCCAGCACACCAACCGCTACTGTTCTGGTACTGCACTTTCAAATTTGTCTAAGAATTCATCCACCATTGTTACCCCATCATATGTTGGCAGTTCCCTTGCTTCTATCATCACGTACCACAATGGTCTAATCATCATGTTGCAATTCAGCATTGTCACTTCCTACGACCGGTTCTGCTAGTGTTCTACTTCTTCATCTGAATCCGAAGTACAAGAATTATCACATTCCCACGAGATTCTCCCATCTGCAGTTGGGTTCACCTGATCCTAGTCTTGCGTTGTTATCTGGTAAATGCAATCTAGCTCGTCATCGATGTCATTGTCACGCACAGGTTCAGTGTAGTGCGCTGCTTCAGTTGGATCTAGCGGAACTACTACGCGTAGGGAATTTTTATCAAATATCATCTTTCGCTTCTTAAGGTTGATGACTCCATTCATATCAATGGCCCAGTCTATCCCTAGCAATGTGGGATAAGGATTGCTGTCATCAACAATCTCTATCACTTCAAAGTCCGTTTGCATGCTCGTGCCTTCGATATCAACTGTTACCCCTTGCAACCTCCCCATGGGAAAATCTTCTCTTGGTTTGCCATTTGTAATTGAATAGGGGACCACCGTAACACAAGCGTGCCCATTCATTCCCATGTCTGCTTAGGTAACACATTCACATTGGACCCCAGGTCCAAGTTTACTTGATCCATTTCGTATTCACCAATCTGCGCCATCAACCTCATCTCCCTTCCAATGCGCAATGTATGCTTTCCCAGTTTTTGGACTACGCACAGTTCAACCGACCCTGTGCACCTAGTGAACAGCTCTTGTAGTCCTTTAAGTGCATTATTATCGCGCAACAGTTTCATGCATGTCTCTAAAAAGGTAGTAAGCATAGAAGGATCCATTCTTTGCTCTGGTTGATCCTTACTACCTGAAGTAGAGGCCTCTGCAAAGCTCTTCTTAGCTTCCATAAACATTTGCTTTGTGCATTCCAAGTCAAACTTAGGTTCCTTTGTAGGATCCTTACAAACCCGTGTATCCTCCTTGGGCTGTGTCCCATTATCCTCTCTTGTGGTCACACCGCCTCTGAGCAACATATTCACATTTGGGTCTTCTTTGCGTGGTTTAGATCTCATCATCTGGATAATTTGAGTCAGAGAAGGCTGGAGTACCCCTTTCCTGTGCATCTGTGTGATCAACATAGGGCAATCTATCATTTCATGATCAAACTGAACACAATATGAACAAGACGTTCTCATTGGATTAGTACAATTGCAGGCACAGTGTCCTGGTCCTCTGCAATTGTAACAGATTAACTGTTTTTCCACCCCTTCCTGGCCCCATTCCTCCTCGTCCTCAACCTCGGCCCTAAAATCCAGCGCGCACCATCCCCGCGGCTAGGTTGAGGCCTCGCGTTTTTGTCTGCATTCTATAGGCTAGGGTCCAATCCATCATTAACTCGTAGCTATGACACGTACACTCGTCGTGGCATACTAACCTACAGAAATTACAAAATAGCTGCTCGGGAGTCTGTGTATACTTCTGTAACAAATGACAGTTATCCATCGTGTGCTTTCCCCCTATCTGACAGATCCTACACCATAACGCGACTGCTGTGCTCGGTTGTGCCTACACCTCTAGCCTCAACGACATTGGCCCCCCTCCTGCCAAGTAGTTTGCGAATACTAGAAAGTGATCCTTGTCGTGGCCCTGGCCTTTGCATTTTATGCACCACACTTCCTCGCATGCCTCTAGCCGCGGTGCCCTATCCTGCTTCAAGTCTGCATTTCCAGGTAGATATTTTGTAGTTGTGCATGGATTTGTTGAACTCCTAGCCCTGGATCCTATATCGGTGTTTCATGCAACCTCATCGCTATTTCCAAGGCTTCAACCTGGGTTGAAATATTCTGCTGTGATAACACCATCCTCAGGTGGGGTTTCAAAGATGCCACAAACCACGTGTGGTGTTGCGCATCCGTTAGTGTCATATTAGCCTCACGGATCGTACTCTTCAGCAGCTGATCCAGATCCCATGGGGTCTCGCCTAGAAGCATCACGATCTCTTTAAATCCGATGATTGACTGCATCTCTGATTTTGGCCGGCTAAATTATCTGTTAAATGCATTCTGGATTTCCGCTATTCCTGCATTTGGGTGATCATTCGAGTGCTTGATATACCATGTCAACGATCCTGCAGCGCGCTCACCAATGTAGCCTTCTTAATGTTGTCATCCATAACCCCTTGTGCTTCCCACACTACTCTTACCACAAACTAGAACTGATCTGGATCGTCATTCCCTACTCCTCTAAATACAGGTAGCTTAATCACGCTTTCCATACTGAACTGTTGGTTTGGTGGAGGTGGTGTGGATGAAGATGGAGGTGAAGTGAGTGGTGGCGTAAGTGGAGATGGTAACTACAGAATGCGCTACCTTATCAAACTGACCACACTCCTCGGAGAGACCCGAGCGAGCTCTTCCTTGCTCTCTCGCGAAGGTGAAATTAAGGGACTGTTTCCTAATTCCCCGCTACCTCTGTAGATCTTTCCGGTCTGCGTCGTTCCAAACATTAATGTATTCGCATCACCCATTTTTCACATAAAAACATCTTAATCCAGGTATTCAAAGATTTAATGTACTTACCTCATGGTCCCTTGAGGAAACATATTTCTGCTTCATTGTAGCTCACGGTCGTGTCTATTGCAAATTCAGTGATAAATCCCCCCTATTATCCGGTTGAGCCAATGGTCCACAACTCATGTGATCTTATCTTCTGATGCCTCTAGTCTACACACTAACTACATAGTCCACACTATCGGTTGATCGAGCTTGTACCTTCCCTGGATGTCGGCTAACTCTTGAGTCTTGAAAATGTCATTCATTTTTATTACACTTTCACTATTATGTCCATTATATCACCTCCATTTCACTACTATGTCACCACATTCATCCCACTTTCGTTATCATTGGGCCACATTTATGTTTGTCCAATCTTTATTAATTCTAAGCCTTTTAAGTGAATTTGTGGTTAAAAATTAGGAAATAATGTGCATATGCTTATAGCTAACAAATAGGTTGAGATTTTTGACATGTGTAGGTTGAAAGGAAGCTTCTAGAAGACCCTTATGTGGCAGTCTAAGGCCAAATTCGAATTTGAGTGGAAAGAATCATGGGATCATGAGGATATGTGTCACATCTCCTAATTGTATTGTAACTCTAAAAAGACATGTGTCTTATCAGTTCCTTTTTTGATTAGGACTCTAGAGGTAGAGGGAGAGATTCATGGATTATCATTAATGAGATGGCTCTCATCTTTTTGTATAAATAGGAGATCTCTCTACTTCATTTGTTAGTCTTTTTAGTCCTTAGTTCTGGAGTTTGTAGTTCTTCCTTGATGGCTTTTGAAAGCTTTGGAGAGCTTTGTTGTACTTTGTAATTTTGAATAATTTGAATAAAGCTTTGATGTTCTCAACATGGAAGGAGATGTGAAGTAGATGTCATGGAGCATATTAGAATGTAAGGTAGAGTAAATTTCATTTTGTAAATTTTTCTTTGATTTCATTGTGTCATTTGATTGCTTTCAAGTTTGATAGATTAGATTTTTCATTCATGCAATTTTAATTCATGCAAGTGTGTTCAACCGGTTGATTGTAGATTAGTAATGCACATAGCCTTTTAATGACTAATGACATGATGGAATCATCTTGTCCTTTTGCTGATTTATTTTCTGAGTTCTAATTCCAGCATTGTTATTTCTCAGTTTTGTTTTGCTCATTTACTTTCATGCAATTTAGATATCATATTACTCCATTTGTTTATGATTACCTTCCTATAGCCAAGCGACTCAAATAGTGAAGAATCAGAATATTATTTGATGTAATATGATTTAGTTTACTTTTCTGCAAGTTAGTGATTAGATTACTCATGTCATTTTCGGTTACCTCCTATAGCCAGAGCGAGTCGAACAGTGAGGGATTGAAGTATGAATGTGTAGTTTGATCTTAGTTTCAATTCATGCAATTTAGATATCATATTACTCTATTTGTTTATGATTACCTTCCTATAGCCAAGCGACTCAAATAGTGAGGAATCAGAATATTATTTGATGTAGTATGATTTAGTTTACTTTCCTGCAATTTAGATATCATATTACTCAATTTGTTTATGATTTCCTCCTATAGCTAGAGCGAGTCGAAAGGTGAGGGGTCAGAATATGAGTTGAAGTAGTGTGATTTAGTTTCCTTTGCTTACAGTTTTTGAATTGCTTTAAGTTCATTTTTCTTTTTATACAGCAACAAGGATACTGGGTTTCATAGTCACTAGCTCATTGTTTGGTTGTTGCATTCTATTTTGATTGAAGTAGCTGCATATTTACACTTTTGTTTAAGTACTAATTCCATTAATAACATGTTTTAAGATCTTTTGAAGTGCTAAATTTTGGAAGTTACCATTAGGGACATAGGCCTTGTCTTGAAATCTCTATCCATACTTGTCCTTTAAAAGTATTCTTAAGACCTTAGAATAGGATTTCCATTTGCATTAGACACTTTAGGAAACCAACAAGAACAAAACCCCAAAAACAACATAAACTATAAAACAACGAAGTAAGAAAAAGGTTAACTAACCACATATGGTGCACCACACTTCATCAGTTTACGATACCCGGATTGATAATTTATGTAGAGCAATTTAAGACATTAAATTGACTAGACATTTTTGGCGCCGTGGGGAAGTGTAATTAGGAGACCTTATTTCTTACATCTAAAAAAAAAATATTAATAATTCTTGAGTGTGCTCTCCTCCTACACTTTCTATGATCTGGAGGACCAAAAAAAGGATTGTTAAGTAAAAAAAAAAAAAAAAATAAAAAAAAAAAAAAATTCCTAAGTATGCTCTCCTCCTGCACTTTGTGTGATCTGGAGGATCAGAAAAAGAATTGTTATGTTAAAAAAAAAAATGAGACAAAATAAACTTCATCATTTCAATAGATTCAATTAAAAAATAATAAAATAATAAAAAATGAAAAATAAAATGAAAAAAATGAAACTCAACTGCTTTGATAGGTTCAAATTCTCCAAAATTGTCTGGTTATGGTTTGTAGTGGTCTTCAAAACACTGTATCCTGTTTTAATAAGGTCTTGCAACTTAGCTGCAGAAAGTGCCATGATTCCGCAGCTAGTTGAGAATTCTACAGCTGTTTCAAGGTTTAGCAGGTTACAACCGTCCAATGAAGAAATCGACCACATGGGCATCTCCAGAATTGTTCCGACATGGATCCTATCCTAGTCACCCCGCTCAGATTGATGAAAAACCAGCCTAAGACCTCAGTCAAAGTCCTGTTTTTAGCATGTTTTTCTTGAAGTATTTGCCTCCTGAAATTGAAAACCATTAATCATTTTTATAAAATTTTACAATTTCAGAGAAAAAAAAAGAAAAACAATCTATGGCTATCTTCAATCCTAGCTTCCATTGTGGCTTCAACAAAAAAATCTGCCTCCCTGATCAAGCTTTGGCCTGAAACAAACCTGCAACATAAAAAAATGCACTGTATATGTGAAAAAAAAAAGGATCGAATGTTAAAACGATTAGGTAATAATGAGGAGGTGAATGCAAATTTGAAGAATCCGTGATAACTCCATCAAGGGGCCTCAACATTTCTTTTTAGAGGCTGAAATTTATTATTGTTCAAATGGATTGAGCTCGTTGTTTGTGGACCGAATCGTGCATTTTTGGAGGTTGATTCCTATAGGAGGCATTCATCATTTAGTGGCAGATTTCTGAGTTGATTTCACCTTTGGATAACTACATTATCAGCTAGAAACAGCAATTTGAATTCTTGAAGGTAGCTTCTGGTGATCCATTAAATTGTTGAGGGCCAAGTAGTCATTTTTCTCCAAGGACGAGAGAATGTAAGCTGATTACATTTTCTAATAGAAGACTCATTACATCCCTGTGCCTGTCCTTCATCCATGGCCAATTGTCTAGCTCGAAGTAGCTTTAATGTGCCTGAAATTACAGTCCATCACTTACAGTCAAAATACCTGATCATAACAAATGAAACAACACCAATGTCTTTGAAAATTTTTATATTGTTCATTTGTTATTTCCCTCTGTTCAAATTGCATATCAAATAAGAAAAAATGAATGCAGCAATTCATAAAAACAGAACAGTAAAAACATCAACCCAAAAAAAATGCAGAACAGAGAAAAACGTCAAACTTTGAAGGCATGATTTGGAAAAGTGGATGCGAATTTAGAAAAACTAAAACATGGGTTGTTTTTCCAGCTAGGTCAGTTAGATAACCCAAAAACCGTTTGAAGAAATTTGTGGCGGTCTGGGAGAAATTTGTGGTTCTTTGGAGCGCATTTTTTCCTGCCACGTGTAAAAAAATGGATTCTTGAACAGATTGTGATTGAATTCGGCGTGCCTGAGAAAGGGGAATTCTAATTTGGTTCTGTGTTGGAACCTACTCTACCTCTATCATGTCTTCCACCCTTTTCCACCACGTCTTCTGTCGTTAATTCCACCAGTTTGCAATTCATTAATGCCTATTAACAACAGTTCCAATTTAAGACGGCTCTCCATTACATGATCTGGTTGGGCACGGCTTTTCACAGCATCACTCTATTTTTAATTGATGATTATGGTATTTGAAATCTTGTCTAGGATTGCTGCCAGTTTTTTAATAACTCATCACAAAATCCACAGCCGTTTTATAAACGTGCTTGTGTCCACGCACACAGCCACTCCCAAAACGCTTGCAGAGGTAAAAGGTTGTACGCTTATCTCTTATGAAGGCAAAATTCAGCTTCTAGAGATTGCACAGGTTCCAGAGGAGCATGTTGGTGAGCTCAAGAGGATTGAAAAGTTCAAAATCTTCTACCAATAATTTATGGTTGAACTTGAAGGCAATTAAGAGGCTTGTGGAGGCTGATGCTCTTAAAATGGAGATAACTCCAAATCCGAAGGAAATAGATAGGGTAAAGGTGCTTCAGCTTGAAACGGCTGCAGCTGCTGCTATAAGTTTTTTTTTCTGATCGTGCAATTGGTGTCAATGTTCCAAGATCACGCTTTCTCCCAGTGAAGGCAACTTCATATTTACTACTTGTGCAGTCGGATCTTTACACTGTGGAGGAAGGTTTTGTCATCCGAAATCCTGCTAGAGTCAACCCTGCAAATCCCTCCATTGAGTTGGGTCCTGAATTCAAGAAGGTTGGCAACTTTCTAAAAGCGTTTCAAGTCCATACCTAGCATCATTGATCTTGATAGTCTAAAGGAGATTCCACATGGAAATTTTGAAAGACATTGGGGCATATTTACAATTGATGGTTAGGTTAAATATGAGATTGACATAGTGCAAGATGTGGGTCTGGTGAATGCAGAAAATGTTCGATACCTATCTTCAAGGTGGTGTGTTGCAAATGATAACCTCTCTTCATAGTATTTTCTACACTCTGTTTTCATTAGCTGCGGAATCCAGCCACTTTCTGTAGCTAATTCAACTTTCCATAGCTGTTTTGTTAAACTCTAGGTTGCAAATGTCATCAAGCAAAACAAGCCACATGGGTAGCTGGGGGAATGTCAGTACATGGATGGTGTCCTATTCATTTGGTCCAATTTGATGAAAAAGACCCCGGTCAAAGGGAAGTCAAATTGTCTGTTATCACTAAGTCGCCACACTGAGTCGCCACACTAAGTCGCTGCATGTCAAAAAAAAAATTAATTTTGAACCAATGAAATGAATAAGTTATTTTCTCACTTTTCTGAAGGTATTGATTAATTTTGGATTGATGATGAAAGATGAATGGCTAACTTTGTATCCAAGATTTTTAGCTACAGAACCGTGCACATTACGTAGCTAAAGTCCAATTCCGCAGCCAGAAAAATCTCATTGTTCAAATCAACCTATCTTTCTCATACAAAATCAGATTTTGATGATTTAAGTATCGTTGGGAAGATCTCAACAAGATCTACACAATGAGAAATATATCATTAGAGTTTGAAATGGCAAATAATGAAATAAATTGCTGAAAAGATGCAACATTCAACTTGGGGCACCAATTCCAAAGCAGGTATAAATTCTTTTGATTTTTCCTTTGAGAACTTGTTTCATTAATACAAATTCTTAGTTTTGTGTGTGAATATCATAACTAGAGATATTGATCACCTCTCTCCTTTGATAATATTATATTCCATTGCAGAAGAAGTATTAGTTTTTTTGCAGGTTCCAGGAGGAATGACAAATAACTACAAGAGAATGGTGTCTCTCTAAGAGACCAATTTGTTTCATAAGAGGATGATCAACAACAAAGAGGAAATATGCTGATGTAAAATCAGATCCAAACACTTAAAAAACTTTCAGATACTATTGTCTCCATCACATCCATACTTCATAATAAACCATTCACTTCATTTCACTCCATATTTTCCATTTACATTCACATACACTTTCCATCTCTTTTTGTCCATTCATAACCCACAAATAAAAGAAAGAGGCTCATTCACATGCTTATTGCCCATTGCCATTTCTGTTCTCCATTTTCATCTTCCATTCCTTGTCATTTTCATTCCGCAAATATTGCGTCCATAGTCCTTTGAGTCTAAGTTCTTTGTAAAAACGCCTTGAGGCTTGCATGCCTTAATGGCAAGTACTCATGCTGATAAACAATGGGAATACATTAATTTCCCTTGTTCATTAGATCTTCTAGGTGACTCGAGTTCGGCAAACT
Organism: Pinus taeda; assembly: GCA_000404065.3. NCBI lineage: Eukaryota > Viridiplantae > Streptophyta > Pinopsida > Pinales > Pinaceae > Pinus > Pinus taeda. The sequence goes on along the minus strand of APFE031720992.1, from coordinate 1,567 downwards.
CATTCGTACCTAGCAAGATGTGTTTGGGCATCTTGACTCTCATTGTTATCAATGGTGAGAGTTCTTGTGTTGACTAGTGGCAGCCATTAATGGCCGCTAAGCCAACAATTTCCTACTATGTTCGACATCAGAACATCTTTTCACATAGTAGGAATTGTGCCAAAGAGTTTTGAAGACATGAAGACTATTATTTTCAGCATTTTGGAGCAGATTCAGCAAATTTTAGTAGAAGCAATAAAAAGTCATCTTATCTCTCTATCCATGACTCCTCTTGTTCAGCCACTTGAAGAAGAATATGATCAGAATTTTTCAGCCACCACACATACAACTCATCCATTCCAAAGGGTAAGTGAAGGTACGTCATTTTCTAACTTTTGACCATAGAATTCTAGAAAAAGCTAGAATAATAATTGTTGGAAAAACATTTCTCTTCCTCATTTCATAAAATTGCCCATACCATCAGTTGGGGGGGAATACATTCATATTCATATCTTACCATGTCCATATCATATTCAGGAGCCGACATACTTCCAACATATATTAATTATTACATTGCTATTACGAGCATACAATGGCTTTTGAAAAAGTGCTTAAAGGATAAATTGGATACAAACAAAATCATGGTTGTCACACAAGAACCAACCATAATGCAATCCAATAAAGATATACTTTGCAACAATAATCAAAATATCATTATGCAAAGTTCAAAGATCAAAATAGGAGGCAACAAAAAAAAAAATGGTTGTAACACAAGAACCAACCATGTTGCAACTCAAGTAAAACACTTTGTAGAAATATGAAGTTATCAAATGATATCATGCAAAGTTAAGCCAAAGCTCAAGGATCAAAAGAGTTAATGTAATATATATTGCGTGAGGACATGCAATAG